>JASDQU010819090.1:20511-33469 GCA_032191745.1 Picea mariana | reverse complement strand
AGTGAACCAGTCGAAATAAAGATCAAAGAACTAGTCAACTCATAGGTTGATGGTACAGTCGAAACAGGAACAAAGTTTGATTTTCTAGTCGAAGGAATGAAATATGGAACAAGAGAACTAGAGGTTGAGACAACATCAAAGGGATCATCTTTCAACAATCCAGACGATGCATGCAACAACTTGATGCTAGAATACTTCATATCAAACCACACATTTCATCTAATAATGATTTTCCATTTGACAGGATCAAACAGTCGATAAGATTTGACTCTTCATATTATCCCATCATGATGCAAGAATGAATATTTGCATCCAAATTATTTCTACAATCATTGGAAATATGAACCTAGGAAACACATCCAAACACACGTAGGTGACTGAAGTAAGGCTTATTTCCACACAATCATTTGACTAGATTCGTAGAAGGAACAACTCTAGCCAAGATGTGATTGAGCAGATAGTTTTCACAATAAATCGCTTCAACATAGAAGCGAGAGTGAATATATTTATCTTGAAAATTACATCTATCCATTTCAACTAACGTCTGAATCTTTCATTATGTGACGCCATTCTGCTAAGGTGTGTGAGGAATTGACCATTGATAGTCAATACCATATCGAACCAGGTATTATTCAAAGGGTCCATTTACATACTCACCGCCATTTTATGATCTCAGGCACTTGATGGGTCGGACAAATTTCTTTGCAATGAAGGATCTAAAATCCTTAAAATTTTCAATAAAATATTCTTATTCTTCAGAAAATAAACCCATGTGAAATGAGAGAGATCATAAATGATATTAAAAATATACCTTACACCTGCAAGGGAAGGTATGTTGATGCAGAAAACATCACTGTGAACCAGCTCCAGGAGGCTCTTTTCTCACCACACTTTTCCAAATTCAAATGGTGTCTGATGATGCTTGTCAATCACATAGAATTTACAAACTCCTTCATTGGGAAACACTTTAGGTAGACCAGCAACCATGTTTTGAGTTGTCAGTACCAGTAAACTTTGGAAATTTAACTATCCAAGTTGTTCATGCAAATTTTGACTTCATTTATCAGTGTGAGAAAAAATATTAGTCAGTTTGTTGTCAAGTCAGGTCATGTCACAAAATTTATATAGAATTTTCTTTGAGTTGAGAACCCCTCAAGAAAAATTGACTGACCTTTCTTCAAATCACAAACATAGAACCGATTTAGAAAAAAATATACAATATTACCTATTTGTGTTAGATGTGCAAAATAAAATATATTGGCACTGAGTTTTGGCACATGTTAAACATCAACAATCCTCCCATGTCAATAGGTAACATCACCCTAACAAGCTATATCAAGAGAAAAATAATCGACAACATAAATATTCCTTTTCTTGACGTCATTCAAGGGAATGAACAAGGAAGCATATTTATATATATGATTTGTGCACCCATAGTCGACTACCCATTTGTTCTACGTAGAATGACACAACAAGGCTTGATAAGTTTAAACTTGAAAGGTGAAATTATCAATGGGTTGATGTATAGAAGACACATCTCCTTCAAGGTGTTAAACTTTCTTCTATAAATCACCTCTCTTCTTATAGCAGACCTTATCCACATGTCTAGTCTTTCCATGGTACTGACATTTCTTCTTCTTTTGACTTCCATGGGGTTCATGTTTTCTTCTTTAGGTTTTTGTTCAAGGCCTCCAGGTTTCTTTGTAGAGGTATAAAACCTTACTCTTTCCCTATAATTCGAATTTCCATTTCCCTTGATCAAGTGCGTTTTATGTTTACCACAAATCTTACCTTCTTCAATAAGTTTGTGTTGATTAGTAATCAAAATACCACAAAAATCTTTGAATGTGTAGTCCTTATCATCTTCCTTGTATGCTTTCTAATTGGTATGGAAATTTGAAATGAACAAGTCAAATTGTGTTCTCATGTTCATCAAGACTAGCTCAATGAGTTGTTCATCTTTCTTCTAGTAATTCTTTCCACATTCACCCAATTTCAACTAGAGTTATTTGACACGCACAAAATAGTCCTTTATTCTATCAAAATAATGAGGATCAAGAGAGATCAACTCTTTCTCCAACTACATGACATGGCTCTCGTCAAATATGTTGAAAAATGTCTTCAACTTATTATAGAATTGATGAGGGAAATCAATCCCATTGATGTGAAACTGAATCTCCCGTGATATATAGGTCGTGACGACCCTCGCAACCTCATCCTTTTTTCCATCAATAGTGAACTTTGCATGATTGTCTCTTGGATCTGGAATCGCAATATTCATATACTTCCATGGTCCTTTACTCTTTAGTATGGTTTCCATGTCTAGTTCCCACACTTTGTAATTTGATTCAGTTAGAATAATAGGATCAATATTCAAAGACATATTCAATATCTAGACAAAAACTGTTATGTTTCAATAAGTTATAATCGTCAAACCATCGGCCTAGAGTCAATCACACAACCGATCTGACTCAACAAGGTTTGCAGATAAAAAGTGAGGTTTCAAACCATTGACTCTGATACCATGTTGGGGAATAGGGTGGAACTAGTCATGAAACAAAAAATATAGTAGTGCAGATAATCGAAGAGGAAATAAAATTTTGAAGACAAAGGTGGTGTCTAAAGACACCACTACAACACTCAAGCAAAGTGCAATATGATATGAACATCATAATGCATATTGGGCCTTGATATCTCCATATGATATCACTTTGATCATGTTTTTATAATGACCCATGGGGTCTACTATTTATAGCCTCAATATCTAACCACTTTCCTTGTAGTCGAAAATATATTGTCCACATATAACCATTTGTTGTTAGAGTTGAATCCACCAAATTTGTGTTGTTTAGTCATCTCGACAAGGATTCTTGATCTAATCGACTATCCTTCCTACTCGTAGTTGATTGTTTGGTTGGTCAATCAACCACCCAACTATATTTGATTGTTTCTCAACTATCCGACCAATAGGCATGTCGACTACTTGACCAACTAATGTAGAGTTTTGGTGCATCACCCAATCGACTGTTTCCATATGTAGTTCGACTGCTTGACCAAATGAATCCAAGATAAGTGTGATAAACCATCAATTCTTGATGTTCCAACACCATTTTTTCTCTTAGGTACATTACATAATCTATTTATAGGGGTATATAGGAGAGAATCTCTTCTACAAGATCATCTACTTTAATGACAAAGGTTTCCAACACATCCAGTCTCTCAATTTTGTCCTTGGTTTTTTATGATTATTTCTCCAATTATACTCTTAATGTTAAATATTCATCTTCTAGCAACTTTATGGCATCTAACCATTGAATCTTGAGCATCTAAAATTTCTCCTATAGGTTTGAAATTATTTTTTCATGCTAGAGTAAATATATTTTTGTATATATATATTCTGTGTTCCCCTCAATTATTCAATTGTTCTTGATTGGCGGCCCTTTTCCCTTGATTCTTGTAATTGGACTAGGTGGTCTTGTGTACCAATTTCATCACTTCTTGTATGGGTAACTTTTTGAATTTCTTCAAAAATCATTGCAAATCTAAAAGGATGAATTTATTTTATACTATATGTAGTATGGCTAGGTGGAGCAGTTCTTATTTTTCTTACCACCTAAAATATTTTCCTAGCCATATTTTCTATTCAGTTTCTCTTCTTAGCCGCAGATGAGATTCCTTTTGGAAGGGTATGAGAGCTTGGATTTGGTGATCCCCCCATATCTAGCAGATCATTTTTAAATTTCCATGTCCAAATATTCTATACATGTTGTAACTGTTAGAAAATAATAGGTGTGCTCATTTTCACCATAGACAATATCTCAATATTTTCACCCAACCATCGACACAAAGGCCAACCCCGAGCACCTTAACCTTGACAGACAAAAAAATTCTGGAAGAAACCCCTAGAACCAATAGTCGACCAAGGTAGCATACTTCTCTCCAAAGCTAGCATTTCAAGAAGAGATTCCAAACCATAACCAAGGAAGAAATTCCAAACCATAACTAAATACCAAGTCATTACTGCAGAAGTTATAACTCTCCTCCAGTCATGTGCACCACTTGTCCTTATGCATTTGTAAGAGTAAGTGAGAACAAATAAGCTCTAGTGCCCTCTCTTTATATTTCTCCAAGTCACCTGACTGGGCCGACTTCTCTTCCTGAAGGCTAATAACTTAATATTAATTATTATCTTGAGTTGACTTGTCTTCTAGGGTTATTATCCAATGTTTTAGGGTTTATCTTGCTTCCTGGAATCTTCTAGTCTCGTCAAAGTTTACACGTAGACATTAATACCTCCTAAAGGAAATGGTCTTGAGAAAAAATAGACCATTCAACCGGTAGCATCATCATAGCCACACAGGATATCTCATGATCAAATCATGAGAACCATCATCACTATCCAACTATATAGTCTCCATGAAAATCAGAACAATTCCATCCAATAGAACATAATTGTTTCTATTATACAACTACTATCGAGTGGTACACAACCACTCCTAGTAGCACACCGCTACTAACGAGTGACACATAGTCACTACCATTGGATCACGTCCATCATAGTAGCATATAGATATTGTCCAGAGACATACAGTCTCCACAACAATCATATCATATGATATCAACCTGTATCAACAATTTCATGATATAAACTAAGTCATCTTGGCCATTCCTCCACTCAAATATGTGAGGTATGAAAGAGCATATTCCCTTGGAAATTTAAACATCATCCATGGGCTATATAGACTATTCTTATGAAGCATAGAAGAATAATTTTCCATGATTGTTGAACTTGGACCATTCAACCTAACTGGTCCATTCTCCTAACATGATTCACAGTGAAACTTGGAGAGAATGATTCTTCCCTACAGAATTATTGTCCCTAATTACTCAACTTGGACCATGCAACCTAACTAGGCCATTATTTCATCATTATTCATTGTGCAACCTGGAAAGAATGAGTCTTCCCTAGGGAATGATTGTTCAGACCATTTCCTATGGAAATGATTGTCCTACACCAACCTCCTATATCGTACCATTCTTAGAAACTTCTCACAACTGTGAATTTCGAAAGAATGAATTCTCAAAGAGGTGAACCATTCTTCTTGACCACTTCTCAGAGTGACTGCCAAGGAGAATGATTGGCCTAGACCATTCCCCCACACTAGACATAAGGGGAATCATTGTCTATGGTACATCAACAATATGTCGAACCATGATTGTTCATTCTTGACCATTTTCCAAAATGGAAAATGACTGTCCATCAAAAATATTGGACCACTTTTCGAACTAGAAAGTGACTTTCCAACCTGGACCATTTTCCAAACTGGAAAATGACTCTCCATCAAGAATATTGGACCACTTTTCGGACTGGAAAGTGACTTCCCAACCTAGACCATTTTCCAAACAGTAAAATGACTATCCATATATCAATAACATATCAATGCTCCCTCCCAAACTAGGTAGTAATAACTTCCCTTTCCAATAAGGAAATCATCTCCACGAGTCCATCTTGTCCCTTAAGTATGCAAAATTTTTATCTTGGATGGAGGCTTTACCAAAATATCTTCTATTTTCTCATCAGTGGAGATATATTGGAGAACCACTTCTCCCCTCTGGACCTTATCACGAAGAAAATAATACTTGATCTCAATTTGCTTCGACCTATCAAACAGTCCATCTTACGGAGCCACACTACTTTCGTACAAGCATCACAAGCTGCAATATACTTTGCTTTTGCAGTGATGAGTGCAACAAACTTATGTTTCCTGCTAGTCCATGATATCATGGAAAAGATCAAACTGAAACATATCCAAGAAACAATTTTTTGTCATATGCACTCCCTACCCAATTTCAATCAATAAATCCACGTAGATTTATATCATAACTCAAACATCCAAAGAAGATATTTCAAGGCATGCTTTGAAATTATTCAATTATCATGGCTAGGTTCCACCTAGAACTATTTTCACAACAAAGAAAATATATGGCTGAGTATTCTCCAAATACATTAATGATCCATTTAATTATCGATACAGAGACAGATCTAGTAGATCAGAGTCTCTCAACTTCTTCATATTTGTCATCATGGGAGTTTTCCATGGATTTGCAATCCATTATCATTAGCTTTTGAAGAACCATTTCGATACACTTCCTCTATCATAGGAATTTTTCACCATGCTTTTGTTGTACATGAGAGGCTCTGCACCAATTTTATTGAATCCATACAAGGTATTCTTCCATATTCATACATGGGTCTCTTTCTTGTATACCTAAAAACCTTGAGGTTTCTCTACATATGCTTCTTCTTCAATTACTCTATTGATAAGAACACTCTTTAAATCCATATGATGTAAACTACAACCCATGGATACTGCAAGAGATATAATGGCTCAAGTAGAGGTATATATGTTTGCTGGAACAAGTTGCCATCATAGTCTTCTCCCTCCTTCTGGGAGAACCCTCTAGCCCCAAATCTCTCCTTGTATCTATCAATGCTTCCATTTATAAGTCTTTTTCACAATTTATCACATACATTTTTCTTCATCACAGTTTCCTTCCATTCCTTTTTCTTGACTGCTTCTAGTGGATTCAAATCATGTTGGTAGTCTTATGATTTTCGATGTAGTAACTGGTTCAATTTTGTTCTGGTTTTTCTTTCTTTCTTGGAACCTTTATGTTCTTCCTCATGTTCCTTTTCAACGTTGGAGTCCATTGAATCTTCTATAGATTCCATTCCCTTCCTTCTTGAAGGTTCCAACTTCTTCTTTTCGCCATAGGAACATAAATGTAGATGGACAACCAAGGATATTCAAGGCTTCTTTTCGAAAAAGACTTCTTGTAGAGTCAAGTGGAACATGTGCTACTTATCATAGCTACTACTTCCAATGAAGAACATGGACATATACTTCATAGTATTCATGGATTCTTCAATGGGTCATATCATTGGGGATGATCTCACTCCTAATCTCGGATTCATGCTTGAATGAGAAATATCTATAACTTCCTTGTTTTTGTTATGAGACTACATGTTTTTGGAATCCTACAATCAATTACCTCTATTTGAGAGAGTCCATTCTTCCATCTATTTCATCTCTCTTTGATTTCTTCAAAGTGTCACAAGCATGTTTCCGTTTCCTTTTTATTATTGACTTCCTCTGATTCTAACTTCCTCCAAGTCTCTTTAAGTTTGATTCTATCTGTTCTGACTATTGTCCATCTGCCAGTCGTTGTAAGCATTGTATCTTCCTTATAAACTTCTTCTATGTTATATTTCACAAAGATTTTTCATCAAACGTTTGTCAACATATTTCACAAGGGTACAAGGCTAGAGTCTTGCTATTGTTCCACTTGGATTGTTTTTCTTCTGAGACAGGTATCCTTTCCGACCTGTCCCTTATAATTAAAACAATATGAATTCTTGAGAAAATGAAGATAGAGAATACAATATCAACCTTATAATATCTTGACTAAAGTTATCTTATAATTCCATAATAGTCAGAGACATATCAAGTCAAACCTAGAGAGTGTGTTGATCTTCTAAATATACTGAATTTGATATCATTTCTTTGGACAAGATCCCTTGTACATTCCCTACAAACACACTCATGCTAATGATACAAATTAAAATAACATGTATAGGTACATACCTTTGTTACCCAACTGTGACATTAAACCTTAGAATGAATTTGTTGGATCAGAGGTTTAGCTTCTATAGGATTGGTAAACCTCATAATGTTCCTTTTAGTAGATCTCTCTTGGGCACAACATATAGTTTATTCATGCTAGGTCTTATGTCTTCATCACTGCCATGTTCTGAGGTTCCTTCTATTTTCCTTCTTCAAAATGTGGTTCCATGATCTTTCCTTTCACGATATCCAACACTTTATTCTTGGCAAGGATGAGGTCAATCATTGTTCTCCATGCTATGAAGTTAGAAACCCCTTTTAACTTGTTTTCTGACTTCATGTAGTAAGTCATGACTGCTTTGACTTGGTCAACCTTTGAATTTGACCAACAACTCAAACTTGACGTCTTGGCTTACTGAGAATACCAAGAGGTGCCCGAGGATAGGGCACACTAGGTTATCCAGGAATTAGGTCAAGCTCTTTTAGGTGCCTCAACATGAGGGTTAGGGTTTCATTGTTACAACGAAAATCTGACTGCAAATGCAAATAAAATTGAGAAAATCCTCCCAATCTACCTTCCATTGTTGAAATTGTCTGAAGATAGTGTAGGCCCATAACCTGTTAGAAAATAATAGGTGTGCTCGTTTTCACCATAGACAATATCTCAATATTGTCACCCCAACCATAGGCATAAAGGCCACCCTCGAGCACCTTAACCTTGATAGTGATCCAAGTGGATATCGATGGCCACCCACCTTCTCCAACTGGCCCAAAACATGTTTCTGGCAATTTTGGTAATTTACTATTTTTAGCCGTTTTTAACTTCCGGGGCCATTTGGGGCCCTAAACGATGTTTTCTGAGAAAACGGGGAGCAATATGGATCGTAGATCATATTTCTCATCTAAAAGTTGTAGTCCTTGGATAGATATTTCAAACAAGCTATCATACGCCTAAAGCGGAGATTGTATGCAAAAGTTACAACCCTGAGAAGTTGATGCACCAACTTACCCAAACAGGGCCCACGTGACTTTTGACGCTTCATCTCCCAGGGTTAGGTTTTTGGATGTTTAGGGTTTATGGTATTCCTGCTTATTGTAAAAAAGGCCTTCAAAGCCTCATTGTAATCATCTTCTCACTGATGTGAGTAACCTTCACATCTCTTCTCAGAGATAAGATGCCACCATTCTAACGAGTCTTTCACTCTGTATTTTACAGTCTCTGTACATTTATTTCATTAATAGAAATCGTGTATTATTGTATATCTGCGACTCTTGTTTTATTTCCGCTATATCTCTGTTATATTGTTGTCTCTCTTGCAATATATCTAAATATTTATGTGATATATCTCCACTCTCATTTCGTGCCGCAAATAATTCGAATCAGATAGACATAATAATTCAAGAAGCAAACCCTAGAACCAATAGCCAACCAAGGTAGCGTACTTCTCTCCAAAGCTAGTGTACCAAGAAGAGATTCCAAACCATAACCAAGGCAAAAATTCCAAACCATAACCAAAGATTAAGTCATTACTGCAGCAGCTACAGCTCTCCTCTAGTCATCTACACCACTTGTCCTTATGCAGTTGTGAAAGTGAGAGAGAACAAATGATCTCTAGCACCCTCTATTTATACTGCTCCAAGTCACCTAACTAGGCCAAATTTTCTTCCTGGAGGCTAATAACTTAATATTAATTATTCTCTTAGAGTCAACTTATCTTCTAGGGTTATTATATGATCTGAAAATGATATTGAAAGACTTGGTTGAGTTTTAAGCATGTGTTCAATCACCATTTATGAAATTAAGAGAAGAATAAGAACTTAATGAAAGAATATTGTAGCCATCGTAAAGAATTTAGATAATAAATTAAGCATAAAGAACAACAAACCATAACAGCAAGGTTGTTAACGGAGTTCGACAAGATTGCCTACGTCTCCGAGCCTTTGTCTCAGTGGGGGAGGTTTTCTTATTTATCTTAAATGCTTCAAAATTACATCATAAATGTATCAACAGGATTAAAAATTGTTCTGGTTGTTTTCTTCTCAAACTCAAGAATCCAACACAACTGACGAAACTAAAAAATGTTGAGCGTAGCCCCTGGAAGTGGCCTCCAAAGTTCATTTCCTCAATGGCTTCCCTCCATAAAAATGGCTTCAAGCTTCAAAAAATCATCATCATTATGCTAATATAAACCTCATGTACTATCAAAAAACCTCTGATTTATATAAGATTTGAGTTGGGGTTCTCCTCCCAACTTCCCCCCAAGATCTGGCCTCAAAAAGGGCTCCAGATCCTTAGTTTTGGGCAAAAATCTCCCAAAAACAGCATAAAAAACCATTAAAATCCTATTATAAAGTTTAAAACCCAAAAAATGCATATAGGCACACTAACCCCTTTCTTTTTGGGCTCCTAGTCACCTTGGAGCTACAATATGGCCTCAAGTTGGGCGCTAACTATTAAGCCCCTTAATTCTTGGCACGTGGTCGTAGGCATAAATCATGTGGTCGAGTGTTGGTCAGCCACCAACCCGTGCCCTGCTCCAGCTCCTGGTTCCATAGATCTTGGTCCATATCCCCCGATTGGTCAGCTAGCCCCCACTGACTGGGGCTTGTCCCCAAAATCGTGCCATATCACAAGTTAAATAAAAAATGCGCCATTTGTATAACAAGACACATGTGTAGCTCGGTTGGTTAGCCCAAGAACATGTATAGGTACATACCTTTGTTACCCAACTGTCATGGTAAACCTTAGAATGAATTTTTTGGACCATGGGTTTATCTTTTATAGGATTGGTAAACCTCATAATGTTCCTTTCAGTAGATCTCTCTTAGGCACAACTTATAGTTTATTCACGCTAGGTCTTATGTCTACATGACTGCCATGTTTTGGGGTTCCTTCTATTTTCCTTCTTCAAACTATGGTTCCATAATATTTCTTTTCACAATATCCAACACTTTATTCTTGAAAAGGATGAGGTCAAACCTTCTCTTCCATGCTATGAAGTTAGAAACCCCTTCTAACTTGTTTTATGACTTCATGGAGTAAGTCATAATTTCTTTGACTTGGCAACCCTTTGACTTTGACCAACAACTCAAACTTGACGTCTTGGTTTACTGAGAGTACCAGGAGGTGCCCTATGCTAGGGTGCACTAGGTTATCTAGGAATTAGGTCAAGCACTTTTAGGTGCCTCAACACGAGGGTTAGGGTTTCATTGTTGCAAGGAAACTCTAATTGCAAATGCAACTACAATTGAGAAAATCCTCTCAATCTACCTTCCAGTGTTTAAACTGTCTGAAGATAGTGTGGGCCCACAACGTGTTAGAAAATAATAGGTGTGCTTATTTTCACCATAGAAAATATCTCAGTATTGTCACCCAACCATAGGCATAAAGGTCACCCTCAAGCACCTTAACATTGATAGACATAATAATTCAAGAAGAAAACCCTAGAACCAATAGCCAACCAAGGAAGTGTACTTCTCTCCAAATCTAGTGTACAAAGCAGAGATTCCAAACCATAACCAAGGAAGAAATTCCAAACCATAACCAAATATTAAGTCATTAATGCAACAGCTACAACTCCTCTTTAGACATGTGCACCACTTGTCCTTATGAAGTTGTGAGAGTGAGTGAGAACAAATGAGCTCTAATTCCCTCTATTTATATTGCTCCAAGTCACATGACTAGGCCGAATTCTCTTCCTGGAGACTAATAAATTAATATTAATTATTCTCTTAGAGTCGACCTATCTTCTAGGGTTATTATCTGATCCGAAAATGATATTTAAAGACTTGGTTGAGTTTTAAGCATGTGTTCAATTACCATTTATGAAATTAAAAGAAGAAGAATAACTTAATGAAATAATATTGCAGCCATCATAAATAATTCATATCATAAAGTAAGCATAAAGAACAACAAACCATAATAGCAAGGTTGTTAACGGAGTTCGGCAAGATTGCCTACGTCTCTAAGCCTTTGTCTCAGCGGGGGAGGTTTTCTTATTTATATTCAATGCTTAAAAATTACATCAAATATGTATCAAAATGACTACAAACTAGTCTAGTTGTGTTCTTCTCAATCTCAATAATCCAACACAACTGACAACACTAAAAAAGGTTGAGCGTAGCTCTCAAAATTGACCTCCAAAGTTCGTTTCCTCAATGTCTTCCCTCCATAAAAATGGCTTCAAGCTTCACAAACTCATCATAATTCTACTAATATGAACCTCCTAGACTATCAAAAAACCTCTGATTTATATAGGATTTTAGTTGGGGTTCTCCTCCCAACTTCCCCCCAAGATATTGCCTCAAAAAGGGCTCCAGATCCTCAATTTTGGGCAAAAATATCCCAAAATCAGCATAAAAAACCATTAAAATATTATTATAAAGTTTAAAACCCAAAAAATGCATATAGGCACACCAACCCCTTTCTTTTTGGGCTCCTAGTCACCTTGCAGCTGCCATATGGCCTCAAGATGGGCGTTAACTGCTAAGCCCCTTAATTCTTGGCACTTGGTTGTAGGCATGGACCATGTGGTTGAGTGTTGGTCAGCCACCAACCTGCGCCCTGCTCGAGCTCTTTGTTCCCTAGCTCTTGGTCAATAGCCCCCAGTGGGTTGACTATCCCCCGTCAACCGAGGATTATCCCCAAAACCACACCATATCACAACTTAAATAAAAAATGTGTCATTTGTATAACAAGACACATGTGTAGCTCGGTTGGTTAGCCCTTTGGTTGTTGTCTGTTTCTCATCCCATGAGGTCAGGGGTTTGAATCCCCTAGAGGTGGAAAAAAAAATTTTACACTGTCAACATTGGATAAATCCAGGGTGCCACATGGTTCCTTTTGATTAGGCCATGTGTCACCTTGTGATTGGACCGTACAATCCAGTCACCGACACAGTCAACACACAGTCAACACCACGTCACCATCCTGTCAACATGCCACATAACTATCGTAAAACCATGTGTTGTACCATGAATCTACCACATCATCATTTGTAAAGCCAAGTCACCTACCCAGTCACCTACCACATCAGCATTTGTACAGCCACATCACCCTACCACGTCAGCATATGTACTACCACCTATCATCTATACTTCCACATGTCAGATTTTCATTGGTACATGTCATCATTCTATACAACCACATGTTGGCCTATCATTGGGCTAGGTCAGTATTTTTTATAGCCACGTATCACGTCCATACAGTGCCACGTGTCAATTTTTTATTGGTCCACATCATCCCCTGAAAATGCCAAAAATGAGTGACACGTGTCACCTCGTTGTTCTTTCACGTGTCCCTAATAACATCATCATGACATCATGTTGACATT
>JASDQU010819090.1:7768-20461 GCA_032191745.1 Picea mariana | reverse complement strand
GAGTGAGTGAGAACAAATGAGCTCTAATTCCCTCTATTTATACTGCTCCAAGTCACATGACTAGGCCGACTTCACTTCCTGGAGACTAATAAATTAATATTAATTATTCTCTTAGAGTCGACCTATCTTCTAGGTTTATTATCTGATCCGAAAATGATATTTAAAGACTTGGTTGAGTTTTAAGCATGTGTTCAATTACCATTTATGAAATTAAGAGAAGAATAATAGCTTAATGAAATAATATTGCAGCCATCATAAATAATTCATATCATAAATTAAGCATAAAGAACAACAAACCATAATAGCAAGGCTGTTAACGGAGTTCGGCAAGATTGCCTACGTCTTTGAGCCTTTGTCTCAGTGGGGGAGGTTTTCTTATTTATATTCAATGCTTAAAAATTACATCAAATATGTATCAAAATGAATACAAACTAGTCTATTCGTGTTCTTCTCAATCTCAATAATCCAACACAACTGACAGCACTGAAAAAGGTTGAGCGTAGCTCTCGAAATTGACCTCCAAAGTTCGTTTCCTCAATGTCTTCCCTCCATAAAAATGGCTTCAAGATTCACAAACTCATCATCATTCTACTAATATGAACCTCCTAGACTATCAAAAAACCTCTGATTTATATAGGATTTTAGTCGAGGTTCTCCTCCCAACTTCCCCCCAAGATCTGGCCTCAAAAAGGGCTCCACATCCTCAATTTTGGGCAAAAATATCCCAAAATCAGCATAGAAAACCATTAAAATATTATTATAAAGTTTAAAACCCAAAAAATGCATATAGGCACACCAACCCCTTTCTTTTTGGGCTCCGAGTCACCTTGGAGCTGCCATGTGGCATCAAGATGGGCGTTAACTGCTAAGCCCCTTAATTCTTGGCACTTGGTTGTAGGCATGGACCATGTGGTTGAGTGTTGGTCAGCCACCAACCTGTGCCCTGCTCGAGCTCTTTGTTCCCTAGCTCTTGGTCAATAGCCCCCAGTTGGTTGACTATCCCCCGTCAACCGAGGCTTATCCCCAAAACCATGCCATATCACAACTTAAATAAAAAAATGTGTCATTTGTATAACAAGACACATGTGTAGCTCGGTTGGTTAGCCCTTTGGTTGTTGTCTGTTTCTCATCCCATGAGGTCAGGGGTTTGAATCCCCTAGAGGTGGAACACATTTTTTTACACTGTCAACATTGGATAAATCCAGGGTGCCACGTGGTGCTTTTGATTAGGCCACGTGTCACCTTGTGATTGGACCATACAATCCAGTCACCAACACAGTCAACACACAGTCAACACCATGTCACCATCCTGTCAACATGCCACGTAACTATCGTACAACCATGTGTTGTACCATGAGTCTTCCACATCATCATTTGTAAAGCCAAGTCACCTACCCAGTCACCTACCACATCAACATTTGTACAGCCACATCACCCTACCACGTCAGCATATGTACTACCACCTATCATCTATACTTCCACATGTCAGATTTTCATTGGTACATGTCATCATTTTGTACAACCACGTGTTGGCCTGTCATTGGGCTAGGTCAGTATTTTTTATAGCCACGTATCACGTCCATACAGTGCCACGTGTCAATTTTTTATTGGTCCACATCATCCCCTGAAAATGCCAAAAATGAGTGACACGTGTCACCTCGTTGTTCTTTCACGTGTCCCTAATAACATCATCATGACATCATGTTGACATTACCTATCGTACTGCTGATGTTAGTAGTATGACTTGTTGACTTTGACTAGTTGACTTTTTTCCTTGTTTGGGAAATCAATCAAAATGCGATATCTTTCGCATACAGTGTCCATTTTTTAAAAACATTATATGGACAGAATAGGCACGAAAAGCCCGACGCAATGGTGTTTGTTTCGTCCAATTCCTAGAAATTTTCTATTTAGGCCTTCCTGGATCCATTTTGGATCATGCCTCCCCACAAAGACATTTTGGTCCAATAAAAGGGTATTAACCAGTCATCAAGTCTGGGATAGGCCACCCCACTTGTCCTTTTTATTTAAACTCTATCCTATGCACCTGTCACATCATAATCAATTAAAAAACAACCATGACAATTGAGAGCATATTTTTAGCCACATGAACTCGCTCACATCTTACTGAAGCCACTATCATCCATGTTGAAAAATTAGCAGTGATAACATCATAAATATGACTGCAAATGAACTAATATGATTGATGTGCTTGCATGACATTAGCTTATCTTAGAGCAAAGTATGGTTGAATTTCCATTCTACAACCATCTCATGTTCACACTTAAGATCAATTTCTTTACTTGGCACAATTATAGGTGTGTGGCTTGCATAAGCTTCCTTCCTTAATTCTTCCATTGTTTGAAGAGATTGATTTGCTTTTATGTGATGATCATGTACAACATATTCATTTCCTTCTTTATTTAAGTGATATTGATTTTGTTCCCTGTAGAATATTGTTTTACGATCATACAAATAAGGGTTKCCTAAGACCATTCCACATTCATTTAGTGGCACCACATCACACRTTACCTCATCCACAAACTTTGATGAAGTTGCAAACTTTAAAGTGCATTGCTTTGGTATGTGCAATTTATGATTGTTGTTTATCCATTTAAGTGAGTAAGGTTTATGATGTATCTTAGTTGTCAATCCCAATTGTTTAACCACTTCCTCGGAAATTAGATTAGATTTATATCCACTATCTATCAATGTATCGATCTTAGTATGTCTCGTTATCACCCTTATATGCAAAATATTACTTCTAGAATCATATCCATCACCAATTTTACCTGCCAAACCAATTGTTTTAATTTTAGTCTCATCACCTTAATCATATCCCAATTTTTTTGGTCATGTTGTTGTTGCAAATGTTTTCCCCCCTTTCCTCTCTTTGAACCATTTCAGTCTCTTCTCTGGGTGCAATTGTCAGCAATGGTCATCATCATGCCCTTCTTTCTTGCAATGCTTGCAAGAGAGCTTCCCTTCCTTCACGGTCGTTGAACTTGATTTATTTTGTCTTCTTTCCTTGAAGACGATTCCCCTGATACACCAACTCTTGTTTTCCCTATTTCAATCGATGTTTCTTGAACAAAAACCTCATCAATATTAGTAGGTCCAAACATGAATACAGTGTTATGAATATGTGCAGGTAAACCTACTATATACTTCATAAGAGTTTCTTGTGTATGTAATGGAATATTTAACATTAATGCCATCTTACGAAATTCATTTGTGTATTCTTGAACTATTTGTCCTTTTCTTAGTTTAAGACTTTTCCATTCAATTAAATCCTTTTCCTTATATCCCAAAGGATAAAATTGCTTTCTAAGTTCAAAAACAAAATCTTTCCATGATGAAAATACATTACCAAAATGTTGCGTAACATGTTGCAACTTACTCTGCCACCAGATGAGTGTTGTGTTTGCAAGATGAAGCGATGCCAACTTGATTTGGGTTTCCTCATCTTTGATTTGTTGCACACTGCAATAAACTTCCATCTGTCTAACCCATTTATCAAGCCTCTCATCATTGACCTCACCATCATATATGGGAAATTTTAATTTCACATCAATCTTAAGTAATGGCATATCATGTTTATGTTTATGGGAATGTTTTTGTGCAGTAGAAGTTGCAATTGTACTTGAAGAAGAAGAAGATAGTGGAGATGAAGGAGGTTAAGGAGGAGGTTTAGGAGGATCCTCTCCTTCTTCACTTTTGTCTTGTTTTGAAGATTCCCCTTGGAAATGCCTCTTTCATTCCAATTAATCCTCATATAATACCTTTACCATCTCAGACATGGAAAATAAAGTCTTTTTCAACCCTATATCGTTATGAGACATTCCTTCTTTATATGCCATCTTCTCACTTTGAGAAGTCCTCTTTCTTGATCCAATATCAGGATCTCCTTCTACAAGCTCGCCTTCACCATGACTTATCTTTTCCATGGTAATCATGCAAACTCAAACAACCAACTGTCAACCTTCTCTGAAACCACTTTAAATTGCCATTTATAAAATTAAGAGAAGAAGAAGAAATTAATGAAAGAATATTGCAGCCATCACAAAGAATGCAGATCAGAAAGTAATCATAAAGAACAGCAAACCATAAAAACAAGGTTGTTAACGGAGTTCTTCAAGGTTGTTAATGGAGTTCAGCAAGCTTGCCTATGTCTCCAAGCCTTTGTCTCAATGGGGGGGGAGGGCTTTCTTATTTCTCTTCAATTCTTCAAAAGTAAATCAGAAATGTATCAAAAGGATTACAAAATAGTCTGGTTGTTTTCTACCTCACCTCAAGAATCCAACATAACTGAGGGCACTGATAAAGGTTAAGCGTAGCTCCCAGAATTGGCCTCCAAAGTTCGCTTCCTCAATGGCTTCCCTGCATAAAAATGGCTTCAAGATTCACAAAATCGTCATCTTTCTGCTAATATAAACCTCCTGGACTTTCAAAAAACCTATGATTTATATAGGATTTGAGTTGGGTTTCTCCTCCCAACTTCCCCCCAAGATCTAGCCTCAAAAAGGGCTCCAAATCCTCATTTTGGGAAAAGAAAACTCCCAAAATCAATATAAAAAACCATTAAAATCTTATTATAAAGTTTAAAACCCAAAAAAATGCATATAGGCATGCTAGCCCCTTTCTTTTCAGTCTCTTAGTCACCTAGGAGTTTCCATATGGCCTTGGGTTGGGCGCTAACAATTAATCCCTTAATTCTTCGCACTTGGTCATAGGCATGGACCATGTGGCCGAGTGTTGGTGAACCACCAACCCTCACCCTGCTCGATCTCTTAGTTCCATGGCTCCTAGTCCATATCCCCTAGCTGGTCGGCTATCCCCTCTCGATTGGGTCTTATCCCCAAAACCGTGCCATATCACAACTTAAATAAAAAATGTGTCATTTGTATAACAAGACACATGTGTAGCTCAGTTGGTTAACCCTTTGGTTGTAGTTTGTTGCTCGTCCCATGAGGTCAGGGGTTCGAATCCCCTGAAGGTGGAACACAATTTTTTACATAGTCAACATTGTCTAAATCTGGGATGCCATGTGGTGCCCTCTGATTGGGCCACGTGTCACTCTGTGATTCAACCATACAATCTATTCACCGACACAGTCAACACCATGTCACTGTCCTGTCATCCTGGCAAGTAATTTTCGTACATCCATGTGTCATACCCTGAGTCTACCACATCATCATTCATATAGCCAAGTCACCTACTCAATCAATTTCCACATCAACACCCGTACAGCCACGTTTTGAGCACTCAACACCCTCTAAAATCTTTTATGAAATTTTGTCACTTTTGGGTACCACTTGTTTTCTTTTGTTTTGTTGTATGAATTGAGTCCACTGTGGAGGGATTGCTAATTTTGTTTTCATGTCTTTTCATCGATCAAAGTGGATTTGTTTGAGCCTATCAATGTGAAAACCTTTGATTCTAAAAGAACTTAGCATTCTAACTAAGAATTTGCAACTAAAATTGTGACTAGTGCGCCTATGTTTCGCGTCGGAAAACTCCAAGTAGGTAAAATGACCACACAGTAAAAATAATTGTTGATCGTTTATGTATCATCGGCATCGGTAAAAGGAGGAGTAAATTTGTGCTAGTTGTTCGCCAAGAAGATTTGGGAGTTAGCCAATTTCCCATCGGCGTTGGAAAAATACGAGAGGGATAAACATTGACATTAGCCATGATAAACCCCCGATAGCCGATGACAGATGTGTTTTTTCGGGGTCGGTGAAATATCGAAGGGTTAAATCATTGAAAATATTTGCATGGACACATCGTCGATCGACGACCCCTGATGCACTTTCGACATCGGAAATTTTTGAGGGGGTTAATCCGGGAGCACTTGGTTAATCTTATCGCCGATCATCGATCCTTGATAATTTTTCGGTGTTGGCGGGGAGGGATCTGTTGTTAAAAAAATTATCTAAGGAAAATTCCCCGATTTCAAATAACACAATTAAACGAAGACTCCAGTTTTAAGTGCCACATGTCTTTTCCACATAGGCATTTCGTACATCCTAGTTTCATCCCGAGTCACCTTAGGTTTCCCTGTGTCCTAGTCACACTTTTGAGTTAGCTTTCCCACGTCATCTTTGTACAGCAACATGGATTGGCATTAGAGTTTTTTCCAGGAGATATCAACGAATATTTTTTAAAGATAAGCCTCGACTCCCAATCCACCAGTTAGATTAGCAAAACAATGGGATGTTTTCAGCACGAGATATGTTTGGATTATGCCATTTAATTGGCCATTTAATGTTTCTCTCCACATAAGTTGCTACCCTATGCACTGATTGAACAATGGGAATTTGAAATCACTGATATATGACATTATATCCCACACCCGTGCCACCCACCTACGATTGAATTTAATTTTAAACATAATGAAGATCTGGCGGCAGATTTTGTAGAAGCCCACTCATATCCCAAATTGAATAACTGATGCAGAAAGGTAAGGATTATCTCTGTTTCAATCCCTAAGACGATTTCAAACACCCCCATTCTACACACAAGTTTCCACTTCTAGAGCATCCGAAGAAGCGAAGAGAGAATATCAAGAGTTGCGCTTGATTTTTGAACTTTCAAAACCATGTTAAGCTAGCAGAAGAGGTATGTGTTAATTTTTATCAATTCGGTGGTCATAATTTTTATATGTCAGTATTCATTTTGTTACATAGTGTCTAACTATGTTCTAGCTACAGGAAAATATTCCTCCAATAAATCCAATGACCAGACGCTCGTCGAGGGAACCGAAGTTAAAGGAAGTAGAGATTGGTGAAGGTTCTTCTATGGGCACTGCGAGGTAGTTAGAATACACTCCCAGGGCAGAACTAGTCATTAAAACTTCGACCAATAAGGCATTCATTCAACCCCTATATTTTGGCGATACATAAGCGACCACTGGATCTAAAATAATGCTTTCACAGTGGGGAGATCTACTCAATAGAATCAACCTGGAGGATTACCCGAAGTTTATCCCACACAATGACTAGGATGTAAGGGCGATCGACAACCAAGTTTTCCAAAAAATTTGAAGGTTTTTCTTGCACATGGTAACTTACCAAACTCCATTTTTCCCATGCATCGAGACCTTGATTTGGTTAATTGATCACACAGACGCACAAAAAATTCTGATCAACGATGAGAATTTCGGGTGTGTCGGAGCTTTTCTCCTAACAGAAGTCCAGAAGTACTACAAGCTCACAGACCTAGAGGAGTGGCTAAACACATATTTATTGGTGAAGTTCTATGAATTCCATGACACCAGCTGATTGATGGCCTCATGGTGGAAGGAGGACAAGAAATTTACAAACTGGAGCAATGGCTAGTATGGGACGTTGAACCTGAGGGAGCCATATATCTACTTGATGGCTCTCATCTGCTGATTATATGGGGAAAACGATTGAGCCAAGTTCTCGGAGGCATGGATTCCCCTGGCGTACATGGTGGATATTTTGGGGATTTGTTTCAACTAGGGAGAAATCATCTCCAAGAAATTGAGTACCAATGTATTGCAGGCTCGGACGTTGAAAGAAGGAGAAGCACCCTCTTTTCGCATGGCCTCGTATCTGCTAGATGTAATATGTGCAAGGAAAGTCTTCGCCAGTGTGAATTTGAGTTGGCACGTTGTAGAACTTCATGTTCATGTCTACTTCAACATCCTATGGGAGAACAGGTACAAAAAATCTTATGCTCTTATTTGCTATGAATTCATCGCCCGGGTTTATTTCATTATATTTAAAAAGGAATGCCCAAGGTTGTCTGTAGCATCCAATAAAATGATCTCGAAGGTAGGCCACTAGTATCTATATGAATACACAACCTATATTAGGGTGTTTGGGGCCATTAGAGCACAACATTTTCTCAATTCTCATGTCCCAGACTAGCTCATCATAGGAGAAATATGTTATCAGACTATCCTGCAGGGCTATAACACCACTTTGGTTAAGGACAAGAAACGATCATTTATACCCTACGGTTTCCATGTGGGGTTTTATATAGTGAAGGAAACTGCTCAACCTAAACAAGAGGGTTTGAGTCAGCTGGAATACAATTTCCTGATAGGACAATTTCACAAGCACGACTCTAAAGGCCTTGTCCTCCAACACGCTTCACAAGTCTCTTCATGTTGGCCATACGCGCATGACAAGTTTGAAGATGAGATTTTTACAGAATGTGCTCAGGATTGGGAGGAGGTATTACAAAGGAAAGATAACTTGAACATGACCAGGTTCAAAGCTATGAGCATGGATGAGAGTTTTGAAACAATAAAGCAGTCGAATCAAGAATCTCTGAGGGTTACAGAAGAAATCATAGCAGCAGAAACCACAGAGGCACAAAGGAGGTGGTTGTTGTTACTAGAAGGATCCCAGAGAGTCATCAACCAGCTAGAGAAAGATCCTCAAATCATAGAACTGATGAGGATCCCCTAGGACATCCCAAGTACAATCAGAGAGAATCCAAATGGCTCAGATTCGATACAACTGGAGGAAATCACCAGTCTGGAAAACCCCAGATTTCCATCACCACAGACTAGATCATCGGTGACCATTCCAACCCAGTTTGAAAGTCCAACAACACCAGGTGAAACAAGTGTGCCAAATATCCTATTTGATCTAATAACCATCTATGATGATGAGGAGACTTCGTAGGTCTCACTGGTAACTCTGATACCTATTATAGAAGAAAAGGAACCTAAGAAAACATTTGCTCCAAGTCCCGATGCATCAGTTCAAAACCCTCTGCAAGGTGACCATGAGGTCGAAAGTGTCTTAGAAACTGAGTTTCTCGACCTGTCAGGGACCCCAAAAGACAGCTTCAGAGAGGATTTAGGATCAGGTGGACAGAAAGAAGAAGTGAAACAACAAAATATCGACACTTCAATAGCCAATCACTAAGTAAGTACTGAACCTATCATTGACTCCTCAATTTTGGTCGATACCTCACTAGTCGATGAACACCAATCGGAGGTCGATCCATCAGAGCATATGAAAGAAGTACAGGAACTAGTCCTAGAACAAATACACACAACAAGGAGCCTAGGAAACACTCTAACCTAGGGGGAACAACAAATCCCTGAGCCTGTTGATGAGGTCACCAATATACAGAAGATCACTTATGACAAGAAGAGGAAATCTATCATGAAAAGGACCACCAAGAAGAGAAGACTCACACTAGATAGCTCGATTTTCATCACCACGGAGGAGAAGTTGCTTAGTATAGAACATGAAAAGACATCTGATCTCATCAGTGCAGGGATGGATATCATTGATTCCACGTTGGATCGATAAAGGCGAGATGAAAAGGAATTGGTCGTTGCACTAAAGGAGCTAGATCATCTACGCCATTTGGTAAAATACTATCAAGATTTGACGCAGGCCACAATGTTTCTGAAGAGTGAGTTCCAAGATGCTTATGAAAATTTCACAAGAAAAAGACATGTTTCCACTGCAAGTATAGATGATTTCCAAGAAGATACCCTTATGGAACTGGAAACCTGCAAGGATGTGGAGAGATGGTATGAAAAAGCATACCAA
Source organism: Picea mariana (assembly GCA_032191745.1). Taxonomy (NCBI): domain Eukaryota; kingdom Viridiplantae; phylum Streptophyta; class Pinopsida; order Pinales; family Pinaceae; genus Picea; species Picea mariana. Next base: position 10,913 of record JASDQU010819090.1, on the reverse strand, counting down.
GAGGTAGAAACAATTGACTACATCAGTGCAGTACAGAAGGGTTGCGACATAGAGGAGCATGGTATTTGAGTTCTAAGGGATAGCAACATCTCTAAGATCATAAAAGTAGTTGAATAATGGGTAAGTATGGCCCAGGAACCTCAGCGGGAGATACAGAAGAAGTGGGCCGAGTGTAAAAAAGGCTAGTAAAAAATCAATCGAGAGATGAAAGGCATTGGCCTCCCAGAATTTGGCTCACCCGAAGACTTTGTCGACCTGCATGATATAGTCAAGTGACATGCAAAACAAGACTCAACATGGGCATTGGAGATTGCACAGGTGGAAATCATGGCACTAGGAAAAATACAACAGTTTATGGAACATTTGATCAAGGCTCATGCAGTTCTACAACAATTGAGTGCCAATATCATCAAATATAGAGAACGGGCAGTAGAACTGAAAGAAATCCTTTTAGCCCCGATGGATCAGTACATGTTCCCATATGCTAATGCATGTGAGGATCTCTTCATCAAGTGGTCAAAATATGAGAAGATTCAGCCACTCCAGTAGAACCACGAGATGATTTCCATAGAACAAAGAGATCAAGCACCACGTGGCACTATTTTATTTTACTTAACTTAAACTTGTAGCAACTATTTTTAGTTAGTGATTCTTTATAAATAAAAGGATTGACCTTTTAGAAATGGTCGATGGTTTTGGGAAGGGACCCTCTTTTTGAGAATTATAAAGAACTATTTTTGAACAACCTTAATTGAGAAGTCTTGTTTAGGACCAGAGACAAAATTATGTTTTTTTATCAAAGGAGTTATGTGATTGGATTGAGGAGGAATTACTTCCAACTTTTATTTCAGTAATTGATGTTGTAATGAGTAAGAATTTATGAATCTATTCATAAGTTATTTGTTTCAATATTTTTTGCAGTTCTTTTGTTCTTAATGATGGAAATTAAATCATTGCATTAATGTGTGATTGATGGTCGAGCTAAGGAAACTATTTTTGTTGCAATCATCTTATTACATGTGTATTTTTCTTATGATATTTATATCTCAGTCAATGTTGAAATACCAACAATTTAACGTATTAGTACTAGGCTTGTAATAGGTGTGAATATATTTGTCTTCATGCTTGAGCCTGAGGGTTATCCCAAGCTCAGCCTTCTTCAGTAGTTAAGAATCCTTTCTATTAGTAGGTTTATACCAGCACATCTCATTTTTTATCAGACTCATCTAATAAAAGAAAAGACAAAAAGAGAACGTTTAATATGAAGGAGGAACTTTCATAGAAATAAATCTTGTTAATCACCAAGTATAGCCCATCGATAAATTAGTTAGACCAAAAGGTGTAGAGAACCATTCCACCATAAAACGGTACATAGTCTAATTGGGCCTCTAAGGCGGGTTTGGTTCATATTGTTGAGCTAAAGGGACATCTGTACTATGACCTATCATCCATACTTCCATGTTTTGACCTATCATTGGGCCATGTCAGCATTTTGTATAGCCATGTGTCACATCCGTACAGTTCCACGTGTCAATTTTTTACTGGTCCACATCATCCCCTGAAAATGCCAAAAACAAGTGACACATGTCACCTCCCCATGCTTCCACATGTCCCTGTTGATTTCATCATGACATCATGCTGACATCACCTGTCATAGTGTTGATGTCAACAATACAACCTGTTGACTTTGACCAGTTTGCTTTTTTGTCAGTTTGGGAAATCGATCAAAACGCAATATCTTTCACATACAGTGTCCATTTTCAGAAAAAATTATATGGTTGGAATCGGTGCGATGATCCTAACACAATGGCGGTGGTTTCATCTGATTCTGAGATCTTTGTTTTTTAGGCCTTCCTGGATCCATTTTGGATCATTATCCAACATTTTAGGGTTTCTCTTGCTTCCTGGAATATTCTAGTCTCATCAAAGGTTACACGTAGAGGTTAATACCTCTCATAGCTACCGTAATATCAATAGTAACTTCCTTACAATCCTCCTCTACCTCTATCTTTTTGTGGTTCCTCTTCTTTTTGTGGTTGGTACCTACTTTATCCAGTTTTTTCTTCTTCTTCCTAGACTCCCCCATGGGGTGTACTTCTTCATTTTTCACATCTTTGTCCTTAAAATATGTGAACTCATCATCATTGATTTTAAATAATCTATCTCATGAAAGATGATATGGTTTCATATTTAAATCATCACATACAAATAGTTTCACTAGTCTATGGTGAGATAGGGCTACAGGTTTTCCTTCTTAGACATTTACACCCATATCTATGAGAAGTTGAAGAAAAAAAATGGGACACTCAAAATATATTTAGTATTTTTGTGTAAAAAATATCTTAGTTGATACAATATCTTGAAATGATAGGCTCATATCAAGTTTTATCTTCTCTTACAAGTGAAGTATTTTATAAGGTGGAAGGTCACCTTATCCCAAGGTGTTGGCAAGGTAGCTCTCTTGAGACATTATGTAGTTTAATATATGGATTAATAAGCTAAGAGGAAGTCTTGTTTGGCTTCAAGGGCCGGAATTCTATCCTATTTATCTCAAGGTAAGGCAAAGGGGAGCCCTATCACTCTTACTGAGATTGTTTCATCCACCTATATCTCCAAGCCTTTGAATGTAGCTAGATACCCTTTGTTTTCCCCCCTTGTAACTTGAATCTAGAATTTTTGGTAAAATTCCATCATGATATCATCTTCAAAGCCTTATAATCTGTGAAAATACCCAATCCATTCATCCTCTTGGAATATCTCAACCACTTTAGGGTTGTTGTAAATCTTAGAAGTGTTAGTGGATTATATCTTAATAAACCCTACCTCCATTGCTATTTATAATGATAATGGCCCTATATTACAAATCATAAAATACATTATCTTACTTGAATTCACTAATATATTTTAAAACATGAAATTACCATGCATCTTTTGATACTATTAGGCTAAAAATCACTTCATAATAATACTACTATATCAATCTAACACTCAATCATTTTTCTTGAAGGGAGGAAATATTGTAAGCTTATGATGTTGTTATCCTATAGTTTAGTCTTAGATATTTCCTCTCTCTATGTTTTTCCTTTATCCTTCGTGGATTGATTTATATCTCCTTGGAACAGTGATCAATCCTTAGCTAACCTCT
>JASDQU010819089.1:22970-35443 GCA_032191745.1 Picea mariana | reverse complement strand
TAGCTATGTAGTTAGAAGTATCATGAGTAGGGGAGCAATGAAAGGTACACAATTTTCCATGACATTGGGGAGATGTGGTGGGTGTGGGTGTGGGTCACTAGAAATATTACCTAATAATGGAGGGGTCAAACTACATCTTTCTTTCAATTTTGGGCCTATATTACTATTTGAAACACAGTTACTTCATTACAGAGAGATGCTAATTAATTAGAATTAAAGTTCATAATCAATACCCATTCTTCATCATATATGTTGAGTTGGACTTGGAGTTTGGTTAATATCTTAATATATTGTTGCAAGGCCATCTATCCAAAAGATTGTTACAGTTTAAACTTCCAAGTTTCTTAACCATGATAATTTTTTCTTTAGAATTCATAAGGCAAAGCCTTAATGTTGACGAGGTTTATTTCATCCCCAGAAGAAAAAAGACTAAATTTAAGCCCAAAAGGGAAGTTGTACCTTTTATTGTGCATAGTAGGTCATCATTGTAGGTGTTGTAAACAATGTTGGAAGAATTGGGAGATAAGCCTCAAATAACCAACAAAATCATCAAAGTTCTTAACTCCAAGACAAAAGCTGAATTAAACCAGATTGGAGTTAAAGATAGAACAAGTGCAATTATGGATTTTGAAAAAGTTCTAACTAAAAGGAACTTAATTCAACAAGTTCAGAGTAAACTTGTTCACCTTCGTAGAAATGTGCAATGGTATAAAGATCATTATAAAAAGATGGTGGAAATGGGATTACTTGAATATTATGGTAAAAAGGGTAATTTTCTCTCCTTACCAAAATATCAACAATCAATATCTCAGGAAGGGGAAATGTTAATAAATTCAAGGGAGTTATTGGGATATTAAAATGTCAAACCATTTTTTATCTTTTAGATGATGACTTCTTTTTATTATGGCATTTGAGAAATCTATTCCAAAGTACTCCAACGTATGAAGCATGTACTGAGCTGGAGAAAGCTTATAGAAGAATGACATCATGCAAATATCCTTCTAATCAAGAATGGGAGAAGTTCGCACAACTCCAATGACTTGGCCAACAACATGGAGAAAAATCACGGATTTCAAATCCGTTCCTTAAGTTTTTCCATTTTTTGTAATTTTCACTAAAGACTAGGAAAATGTAACCAATTTGGTTACATGTTTTGTATCTATAAAAGAATAATGGAAGAATGGAAGAAGGACCTCTCGGCCTTGTATGTAATTAAAGACTTTTCAATAAGGAGATCAACTTTATGTAGAAATACATGAGATTTTGTTTCTCATTTCTTTGAGTTATGTTCTTTCTATGCGATGTTACTTATGTTATCATAATTCATCTTCTTCAAACTATTGTGTTTAAGTTATGAATGGCCACAATTTAGTACTACTTCTACTGCAGTTTATCTATTGGACATTTATTCATGTATAGATTTTTCTCTATTTTGTTGAAAGAAAAATAAGACCTACATCTGCATATGTGTTTATTATTCATCTGTCTCATAATTTAGATATGTATTTCATATTCCTAATATTGAAATTAAAGCAATATTTATCGAGATTTAATACCTTACTTTATATCTCAATTTTGTTTACTTGCATTCTTCTTTCCATCTCTTAATTATTTATAAAGACTTAAAGAAAGAGATATTGCCTATGTATTTCTGATTATTAACATTGTTCCGTGAGCCTAGAAAAAATATTAGGACTAACATATTTTTGGTGTCGTTGTTGGGGAATGGAATTGAAAGTAAATTTTCGCTGGGGTACGACAAAGATTATATATGATTTTGCAGGGTGAACATAAATTATGTAGGAGCATCATTTTCATCATTAATAAAGCTTGGTGGAAGATGACTTAGCATCCAACGCAACACAATTTAAACTGGTTTGGATCCCAATGAGAGTGCGTCAATTTAATTTTGATGCTGTTGTAATTAAAGATCCCATGAGATCTTCAGGCTAGAGCCATTGTATATGCTCCTAGATGGTGTAATTGTCTTTAATGCCTGTAGGATTGTACATATTTTGAGCGTCAACTCATATATGAATTGTAATTGTTCATTTATTGTAATCATCTTAGTGGTAGGAAGATTTTAATTGTGATATGAAAGCACTAAAATAGTCTGGAGGGAAAGCTCGAGAAGCCCCTTCATGTATAAATTAATGTATTCTATGCCCAGAAGAGGATGTGAAAGGTTTTTGAAACTCTTGTAAATTGTTGTTGAAGAGATACAGAAGAAGATAATTGCTCACACGTTTCTCAGAATGTGAATTTGTTTATCTCCGTGAAACTGGATAAATGTTATGTTTTTATATCTGTGTTTGTGAGTGTGCATTTTAGTGTTTTATTGAATGAGTTCTAAATCCTGTTGTAAGTCTCAATTGATTCTCTTTTGAGAATCACAATGCAAGGAGTGCAACGTAGAACCATCTATAGGTTCAGAAGCTCAGGAGAGATATTGCATATTTTCACAGAGCAAGCGCAAGGAGTGTGCCTACACTCAGAGCAGTGTAAAATATTAAAGGGGAGACTAGTGCAAGAAGTGCACAGATCCAACACTTCGTTAAGTGTTGATAAAGCTCACGAGAGTTATCGCAAGGAGTGCACAGGCGACTTTTCCAAGTCCCAAGATCAGGAGAGAAGCTCAAAGTGTGCGCCATAATTCAAGTCATTCAAGTGACGATGCTCGAGGAGGGATAGCGAGTGTAAGTACCCAAGAGGAGAATCCCTTTGTTTAAGGTCAAACTGATAAGATCTGTTAGGAAGAATTCGAAATCCCCCACAGTCGTTTTGATGGGAAAAATTGACCGTCCGTCAACTGGGAGAGTGGATCCGGTCTGGGGTTGTCTAAATAACCCAAGCCGTTTGGGATAACCCACCCTGACGGGTTTAGCGACTCCGTTAGCCGATCTAAGTCCTAAGGAAACAAAAGAAAACTACTCTAAACTAACTAATCTAAATAAAAATAACAATTAAAACAAACTAATAAACAAATCTAAACTACTAATATATACAATTAACTATCTAATAGTACACAACTATAATTCCATAAAATTAAATATTCAATTACTAACAGAGTTAAATTTAATTACAAATGTACAATATTTACAAATTACAGATTTGGATGAAAACCTGCAAAACTCATTTGTAATCTGTCCTAAGACAGCGAGGCTATTGTTTTTTTGATTTTATAATTTTATGAAAAAGAAATAAAATAAAAACTAATCTAATCTAAGAAACTAAAATAATAACTCTAACTATGAATCTAAACTAATATATTTCTCTAAACTACTTAAATAACACTAATCAACTAACTATTAAATGATAAATAGCAAACTGACCCGAAGAAACGCTTCAGGTTTGTCCTGTGTATGATGGTCAATTCAGCTGTTTGGTGGGAGGAAACCCACACCAGATTCTCCACGATCTTCTCGTAAACGGGAAGCTGCTGTGCTCTTCAAATATAATTACAGGACAAACAAGACATAAAAATTTACAGCAACCTTATGATTTATAAATCTTCACAGTTAGATAAATCTGTATGCAAAGATCTATACAAAATGATTCAATTAACGAAGAAGAGAAATCTATGATTCATTAACTGAAACAAAGTAATTGTTGTACTTTTAAATAATGAAAGAGATCAGATATGGATAGCACATTAATCAAATCATATCATCCTGTAATAGATTATGATAGCTAAAGTAGTCTATAATCAACTGCAAACTGATATGCATAAAACTTGAAACAAAAGTTTGATATATTGAAAGCGAAAGCTATTACAAGACATCAACTTTCATCTAAGTCTGAGTCATAAATCCATAGTCTGGTTCTCCCACAAGTGAGGATGATGTATTTATTACAAAAATGACAAGTATTTAAAGACCTCCCACAGGGTAAAACATCCCTGTGGGAATTATCAAAACAATTTACAGGAAATCTGGAGATAATCTCCAAAATCTGACTAAACTAACAACTTAAAATAAAAACTACATCACACAAATATCTCCTAAACTACCACAACATGCCCAATTGATACTAGAAATTCGTATGTACCTGAACAAGGACAAGAATAGACAATATTAGAGGATATTTTATTAATAAAATTAACAAAAATCTAATTTCTAAGACTAGCTACAGAATCTTGCGATTTTGTAGTTGGTCTAAATTGAACACATAATCATTTCAAAATCAATTCAAATCTTAGAAAATATATTCAAACTATTTAAAAATATTTGATTACTAAAATCATCATTCAAATCGACACTTGTATGCAAATTGAACAAACTAAATCGTATTCAACCAAATGATAACAGAGATGGATACACTCTGTTTAATTCATTATCACCAATTTCAGTTAACAAAATCGTATTGGATAACTCAACAACAATGAAATCGTTTTCATGGACCAATTGAAAATAAAAACCAACAGTTTGTGTTGCTCTAGCCATTAACAAAATAATTTTTGAATCCAAACTAAATTAACAGGATCGTTTTTTCAATATTGATAGAGCTAATAAAACATATACAAACGACCCATGCTATTAGCGAATCAAATAAAAATTGGTATGTAAATTATCACAAACGAAATCATAATGGAATTAATCGGTTGATAACAGGATCTGTGGGACTCGTCCAACGTTTGTTATTGCCAATTGGGGGTAGACAAAATCGATTGATAGTCAACGAAATCATTACTTGAATCAATTTCAAAAATGAACTATTAGTTGAGTTTTCTCATACGAATTCAACAGAGACAAAATCGTTTTTGAAAATCAAAACCAATAGAGCAGTATCAAATCTACTTTCGATATCAATCTAACTCAAAACAGGCAATCGTGCTAACTCAAGACATGCATCAATCAAATCAAAACGAATCGAAACAATTTGTGTTTGTTACAGCCGTTATGAATCAACACAAGTCCATGATTATAGCAAGTAGATCTTTTGCATAGGTCAAAGATAATTAAAATCCAATCGAGAATACTAATTCAATACAGAATAGAGTCATTTTGAGAAATCGCAATCAATAGAGTCGTTTTGAGTTTATTAGGAGCAAATGAAACTAACTAAAATCATACCAAATCGACTATCAAACAGAATTGATTCACAAACAAACCAAACCGAATCAAAATCAATGAATTGCTTGTACTAAACTGGGAATGACAAATCGCATAACCAAATCATATGTACATTTAATTTTAGTAAAATGAATCTACTGTACAGGATCCACAACATAATCGTTTTTGATAATCAAACTATGACAGAGTCATTTCGAATAATGGACAGAGCTAATCGAAAACCAAAACTCGATTCATTATATTAATTCAAGGAATTCATAAAATGAAATTGATATTGAAATTCATACCTAGATAACAGAAACGACTTGGTCATGATAATTTGGAATTGACGAAGGCTGTTGCCGATTCAACATTCCTAAAACGATCAAACCAGTGGTTTTCTGCTTCTTGTCATTAGCTTGAAGCCTGTCCCTTTCTCTCGATAGCACTGTGACTTGGTTCTCTAAAGATTTGATCTTCGATTGTAATAAGGGAACGTCAGTGTAGTAGCGCTCCAACCACACATCACATTGGCTGCATGACGACTGCCCAGGCTTCAAAATTGCAGGCGAGGGTTTGTTTAAATCATCGAGGGTTTCATTATGTAGCTTGATCCCTGGGTAGCTAGGATTGTTCTTTAGGCACGGGGGCAAATTAGAAACGTAGTCATAGGGTGGCTCGGAGCATAAGCCATGAGAGTAAGGATACTCTTCAACTAGAAAATGCTTGACATCAGAGTCTGAGTCCTCACTAAGAACTATGGGATTTTTCTCAGCGTTTGGCTTAGGTTTATTTTGGGCAAGCCTCAATATCAATTGAGCATTCTTTTTACCTTTGCTATCGACATTAGGGTTACCTTTAACCTTTTTACTCACAGGCTTCTTAACAGCCTGGGTCTTGTCTATTAAGATGTCAGGTAGGTCGATATCAGGGCCAACCGAGGGTTTGGGAGAGGGAAGAAGGACATGGAAAGGCACGGGTGGCCCGACCATAGTCTCACTAACCATAGACTTGTCGATTTGGAAAGACTCTGAATCAACAAAGACATTTCGAGAGAGAAAAGCTTGCCAATTATCGCCATGAAGGTTTAAATGGTGAACGATGACGAGTCTAATCAAGCCATGGTGAAACAAGCTACTGTCAGCCTTCTCACGTTTAAACCTCTTAGCAATTTTGTAAAGACTACGTAGGAAGTAAAAAGGCATGTTCAATGGATAACCCATGAAATTCATCATTAATCGAAGGTGATAAAGAAAAACCAATCCATACCGACCTTCACAGGTCACAAATTGTTTAACCATTATCAAAAGATCGTGCCACCTAGGTTTAAGTGTGGAAATAGGCATACCTTTGTCACAGGATGTGACCTTTCGTGATACGAACAATAATGACCATGACACCTCATCAACTTTAGAGTTTTTAAACCATCGCTGGCCCGTGGCTGCTAATCCTGTGGCAGAGCTAATGAACTCTTCACTGATTTCAAGATGAATGTCACCTACTTTGGCCCTACACCCATCAAAGGTAAGGGTGAATTACTATCCAAAAAACAGATTGAAACCCTCGAACCTCTGTATAAACGTGAGCCAACCATTATCTTGTAAATCCTTACGGGCGTTATCAAAGAGTAACAGAGCTTGACTACCATTCGGCTCAATTCGCACCACCAGTGCCATAGAAAGGAACACACGGTGAGCAATGTGAATGAGCCAGGGTTTGAATCACAACATACGCAGGGGAAGAATGCTCACAGGCTTACCCAAAACTAGCAAAGGTGAAATAGGGATAGGGGTAAACATTAATGACATATCATGCGAAGGTGGTGGAGCTAGTTCATACATGCACGGCAGTCATATCTACAGTACAACCACCGGGGCAAATAGCTATTCAACCCACTATTGTATAGGTTAACAATTATGCCATTCGCTTGACCAATGAAATCAATGGTAAGTGGATTAAACATTCACGCGAACAATAGTTATAGTTTCAAAACCAAACAAATGAATGGAAACCAATACCAAGGGTTTGACTATGTGACATGTGTTGTATAAAACGATTTATACCAAGAGTTTAACCATAACACCATTGTGTTTTTATGAAACCAATGATCAAGTGGATCGATCAAAGAACATGTAAATCCAATCACCAATGCATCACAAACTCAATCACTCATGAAACGAAACTGTATAATCAATCAAAGAATGCCAAATGAGTATAGATCAAGAGGTTTTGCCAACTGCATAAAGATAAGTAAATTGTAAACGCAATGGGCATATCGAAAAGAATGATAACGACAGTTCAGTGATGATTTTAATGTGACTTTGAAAACCAATGTTTTCACGCTTACAGTCGTGAAAACGGGAACCAAGGTAAGTGTGCACATAGCGCAAAAATAATAATGTCGTTTTATTCAAGGATTGCGACCAAAATTAAGGTTTGCAAAACACTGGTGTAGGCAGCTTATAAGATAGTAGAAAAATGTGAATTGGCTGCCAAAAATGGCGACACACTGGTAGAAACAGTTATCTCTACCAAAAGAACAAATTCAGATTAGGATAGCAAGGATAATTCCAACTCAAAAATAACAACCAAAAAATCGTATAAACATCACCATTGACCAACTATTCCGGTAGTATTTTAAAAGATGAAAACTGATAATAGTCTTAAGACCAGCGAGTCACGATATTAAAGATAAAATATCCAATACTGTTGACAGAGCCACTGCTGCCAGCAGATGTCCATAGCCTCGACAGGGTTTCCATTTAACCCACTTTGACATCCGTATCCTGCCAAGAAGTTCCGGATCAGAATAAAGGACAAATTAAAGTCAAGAGGTTTCATATTTGCAAATTTTCATATACCTGACATTGCTTCGCTTCCAACGGGCCTGTTCAGTACCCCGACGAAGTTGTCTTGGCGCCATGCATGCATTTACCCGCTGCCAGCGGACCTGTTCAGCATCCCAGCGGGTTTACAAGCACTTCCCACAACTTTATTAATGATTTATTTTGTTTTATATAGTTGAGCGGGGTGACGCTGAAAATTATGATATTTTAACATATTTTTTTTTCATACCTCAGTAGAATTTTTTTAGAACTGTCCTTCATTAAGATCCAGAGATGTTTCACTTACAGAACCAAATTTCTAAGGCAGGGAGACATCTTCTGAGTCATTCCCTTAAGGAAAATGGACAGCGTAAAAATATAATGGATGATCACAACAAGATTATGTTAGAGATCGAAATCAATTTAATTCTTTCAAACAAAGTTTTTGCCAATCACATATGTAAATTTCAGGAGTATACAATTGATGTTTATACAATTTTCTTAGTAGTTATTTAAGCGAAGGAATTTTCTGTTTTCTTTGTCCGAATAGCTCAGTATATAGGTATGTGTGTTTACAAAAACACAAACTGATAAACTCAAAGGAGAAATAAAAAAAAAAAGTAAAAGAAAAAGAAAACAAAAAGCAAAATATGTACATAATGTACAAGGGTTGTCATCAAGCAAAGTATCTTTTCAGGGCTTGGCCATTCATTGGATAGGTGTCAGGCTGCCCCTCTAGATTCTGCAATCAGAAAGAACTGGGACCCAACTTCTCAGCAATTAAAAATGGTCCAAGCCATAAGTTTTGAAATTTTATATGCTCTCCTTTTCCCTCATGCGGTTTGTCCCATTTCAAGACGAGGTCACCTACTTCGAAATTCCTATCAGAAGCAGAGTTAGAATCGAACCATCTTTTAACCAATAGTTGATGTTGATCTAACTTACGTTTAGCTTGGGCTCTTACCTCTTCTAGCTTCATCAAAGCGTTAATTCGATTTTCTAAAGGGGGACAATCTTCTTCTTGGATGACAACTGTAGTGAAGGAAGAAGAATGTGAGGTGGCAGAATTGCTTCTCTGCCATAAACGAGAAAAAAGGGGAAGTTACCTACAACAGCTTTTGGTGTTACCCTCTCAGCCCACAATGCATTTAATAGTGCATTGTGCCAATTTTTGTGATTTTCAGCCACCGTTCTCTTGATGATTTTAATCAAGTTCTTGTTTGTTGATTCTGCCAATCCGTTGCCCTGGGGGTAATAGCTAGCAGAATACCTTAGTTTGATTCCTTTTTCTAAAGCGAACTCACTCATCTCAAGAGAGGAAAAGTAAGAAGCGTTATCGAATACTAAAGAGTGAGGGATACCAAAACGAGTGATAATATTTGAATTTAGAAAGGCAATTACCTGACTGGTGTTCACAGTTCTTAACGCGGCAGCTTCAGACCACCAGGTAAAGTAATCTGTGGCTGTTATGATGAACTTATGCTGTTGTGAGTATGGGGGGTTGATTGGACCTATGATATCAAGGCCCCACTGCTGAAAAGGAGAATCTACAAAGACGGGCTGTAAAGGAAAGGCTGGTTTCTGTAGTCGCCCCGATGCTTTCTGACAAATAATACACTTACGACACAAAGCATGGGCATCTCTAAAAAGCGTGGGACAGTAATAACCGGCTCTTAAAACCTTATGGGCAGTGGTGTCACCACCAAAATGACCGCCAGCTTCTCCTGCATGCAACTCTAGCAAGACTTTTTCTGCTTCGTCCTTCTCAAGACAACGCATCAGTACACCATCAAAATTTTGACGAAACAGAATACTATTAACCAAATGAAAGGAGGCAGACTTTAATCTCAACGCTCTTCTTTTAGTGGGATCCAGGTGATGGGGGGCTGACCCATGTTCAAGACAGAATCTTATATCGTCATACCAAGGACTGACCAAGTTTTGTGTACATCAGATTGCATTTTGATCGTGCTGTCCTAAGTTTGACGCATCACTTTCTTCTTGCTGTCTTGTTGCTGAATCAACAACTAACTTGCATAACCCTTGACCTCTCACTATCTGAGCTGGGGTAATTTCTATGTCGTACTCCTGCAAGGAGGTGACCCAGTTAGCCCTCTTTTCACCTAGTTCCTTCTGCACTAACAGGTTCCTGACGATTGGATAAGGGACAACAACTTTCGTCCTTGATTTCAAAAGATAAGATCAGAAATGCTTAACTGCTTTGAAAACAACATAGGATTGTTGATCTACCGCTGGTTAATTAAGTTCAACGCCTTTGAAAGCAGAGATCATAAAGGCGATGGGTACTTCGTTGTTCTCGGCGTTCTTTTGAGTTAGGACGGCGGCATAGGAACGGTCAGAAGCAAAAGTGTAGAGTGTAAAGTCTTGAGAAAAGTCGGGGCTCATGAGAGACGGAGCGTCTATTATGGCCTTCTTTATTGCATTAAAAGTTCGATTTTCTAGGGGTCCCTAGTGATATTGGGTGTCTTTCTTAATTAACTTCTGTAAAGGCCTGACCATTTCAGAGAAACTGGGGACGAATCTCCTCATGAAGTTAATTTGGCCTAAGAAAGACTGCATAGACTTTTTGGATGTAGGAGGGGAAGTTTCGCGATGACTTGAGTCCTTTCGGGGTCGATAATCATCCCTTCGCTTGACACAATAAATACCAAGAGTTTACCCTATTCTACTGCAAAGATGGATTTTTTAGGATTCAAGGAGATGCCGTATTTACGACATCGTTGTAGAACGGCTCATAAGTGAGCTAGATGATCGTTTTTGTTTTTAGAAAATACAGTCACATCATCTAAGTAAACTACGATGGATTGATTTATTAGGCCTTGGAAAGCAATGTCCATTGCTCTCTGAAAAGTGGCATCGGCATTAATCAATCCAAAAGGCATTTTTCGATAAGCATAGGTGCCCCACGGGGTGCAGAAGGTAGTTTTAAGTTGGTCTAGAGGAGACATCAGGACTTGGTTGTACCCTGAGAAACCATCCAACAAGGATAGCCTCTCAGAACCAGATACCTATTGAAGGATCTGTTCCATGGGTGGGATAGGATAGTTGTCTTTATCAGACGCTCTGTTAAGGTTTCGAAAATCGACGCAGAGTTGGATTTCCCCACTTTTCTTCCGGACAGGGACAAGGTTAGAAACCCATTGAGTGTGCCTAACAAGAAAAAATATCTTAGCATTTAGGAGCTTATTCAATTCTTTTTGAATGGTCGGTTCGAGCTTAGGGTGCATTTTTCTCAATTTTTGTTGAAAGGGTAAGGTTTGGGGTTTCATAGGAATGACATGTTGTATGATGTTAGGGTCGAAATTTTTAAGGTCATCATACGTCCATGCAAATACATCTTTAAATTATTTAAATAATTTAATAAATGCAACTTTTTCTTGTTGAGAACACCCCAACCCTAAATTAATGCACTGTGGATTGTCCTTAGTCCCTAAGTTTACTTTTTCGTATGATAATGAGGAACTATTGGTTTTACATTTGACCGTCTTTTTAAATTTATCTTGAAGATCATAAAACTTCTCTAATCTAACTACAGATTTAGGGATCGAGTTTACCATATCCGATGAAGATTCAAGAGTTCTCGGATCTGGTATTACCGTGAAATCGCGCAAATTGTTGTCGTGAGTGCATTCGTCTATCACCGCGCCTTGAAAAGTTTCTTCCATATGCAGGAAGCTAATAATATGATGATCGTTGTCGAAGAATCTCCAATTCGTGATGTTGTCGGGAACGGATGGTCGGAACAACAATTCAACGGAGAATAAGTCTGGGGACAAGCCTTCTGCAAGAAAGAGTTTAGAAGCTACATTAGCTAATAGATCTTCTTCAGAATTATTCAATCTAGGAATGGAATTTATATTGAAAGCATAAAATTTATTCATTAAATTCCATACCTCAGACTGGTAGCTTCTAAGATGCAGAGACAGACAGTGGATAAAATCTCTTACTTGTCTAACCACTATTTCGGAGTCGCCAAAGACAACCAAGTTTTGAATGTTCATATCCAAGGCTTTTCTGAGACCTTGCAGTAAAGCCTCATATTCTGCAGTGTTATTAGTACATTCAAATTCTAACCTACATGCAATCAATGTTTTGTTACCTACCAGATCGATAATGACGTAGCCTACGCCAGCTCCTTCTTTGGACTTTGACCCGTCGAAATAAAGAGACTAAATTTGATTTCCATCAGGTACATGAGATCATTGTGTAGAAACTGTTGGCTGCACATATGCTACAATCTCGGACTGCTGTTTTGGATTGGTGATAGCTAAAGCTTTGACCATGAAATTGCTGAAAATGGTATCCATCCCTTGTACTTCGGGTGAATCAGCAGAAGGTGTAAAAGGTTCGTTGGGATCGTTCAAATCTGTGATCGTGAACTTAAGGTAGCATTCACGATTTACCTTGATTTTGTTGGGCTTGCCGTTCTCTGGAAGCCATAGGTGAGACCAATCTGCCGTGAAATAACCGTGTAGCTGCTCCGACCAGTCCCTGCTTAAAAATAGACCATACACTTCTAGAATATCCACAACAATAATATCAATAACTTGATGAACCTTGGGGTTAGACGATAATA
>JASDQU010819089.1:0-17703 GCA_032191745.1 Picea mariana | reverse complement strand
TAGGCACGGGGGCAAATTAGAAACATAGTCATAGGGTGGCTCGGAGCATAAGCCATGGGAGTAAGGATACTCTCCAGCTAGAAAACACTCGACATTAGAGTCAGAGTCCTCACTAAGAACTATGGGATTTTGCTCAGCATTTGAATTAGGTTTATTCCGGGCAAGCCTCGATATCAATCAAGCATTCTTTTTACCTTTGCTATCGACATTAGGGTTACCTTTAACCTTTTTACTCACAGGCTTCTTAATAGCTTGGGTCTTGTCTATTAAGATGTCAGGTAGGTCAATATTAGGGCCAACCGAGGGTTTGGGAGAGGGCAGAAGGACATGGAAAGGCACGGGTGGCTCGACCATAGTCTCACTAACCACAGACTTGTCGATTTGGACAGACTCTGAATCAACAAAGCCATTTCGAGAGAGAAAATCTTGCCAATTATCGCCGTGAAGGTTTAAATGGTGAACAACGATGAGTCTAATCAAGCCATGGTGAAACAAGCTGCTGTCAGCCTTCTCGCGTTTAAACCTCTTAGCCATTTTGTAAAGACTATGCAGGAAGTAAAAAGGCATGTTCAATGGATAACCCATGAAATTCATCAACAGTCGAAGGTGATAAAGAAAAACCAATCCATACCGACCTTCACAGGTCACAAATTGTTTAGCCATTATCAAAAGATCGTGCCACCTAGGTTTAAGTGTGGAAATAGGCATACCTTTGTCACAGGATGTGACCTTTTGTGATACGAACAGTAATGGCCATGGCACCTCATCAACTTTAGAGTTTTTAAACCATCACTGATTTCAAGTTGAATGTCACCTACTTTGTCCCTACACCCATCAAAGGTAAGGGAAAATCGTTGTGCAACAAACAGATTGAAACCCTCGAACCTCTGTATAAACGTGAGCCAACCATTATCTTGTAAATCCTTACGGGCATTATCAAAGAGTAATAGATCTTGACCACTGTTCGGCTCAATTTGCACCACCGGTGCCATAGAGAGGAGCACACGGTGAGCGATGTGAACAAGCCAGTTTGAATCACAACATACACAGGGGAAGAATGCTCACAGGCTTACCCGAAACTAGCAAAGGTGAAACAGGGATAGGGGTAAACATTAATGACATATCGTGCGAAGGTGGTGTAGCTAGTTCATACATGCACGACAGTCATATCTACAGTAAAACCACCGACGCAAATAGCTATTCAACCCACTATTGTATAGGTTAACAATTATGCCATTCGTTCGACCAATGAAATCAATGGTAAGTGGATTAAACATTTACGCGAGAAATAGTTATAGTTTCAAAACCAAACAAATGAATGGAAACCAATACCAAGGGTTTGACTATGTGACATGTGTTGTATAGAACGATTTATACCAAGAGTTTAACCATAAAACCAATGTGTTTTTATGAAACCAATGATCAAGTGGATCGATCAAAGAACATGTAAATCCAATCACCAATGCATCACAAACTCAATCACTCATGAAACGAAATTGTATAATCAATCGAAGAATGCCAAATGAGTACAGATCTAGAGGTTTTGCCAACTGCATAAAGATAAGTAAATTGTAAACGCAATGGGCATATCGAAAAGAATGATAATGACAGTTCAGTGACGATTTTAAGGTGACTTCGAAAACCAACGTTTTCACGCTTACAATCGTGAAACGGGAACCAAGGTAAGTGTGCACATAGCGCAAAAATAATAGTGTCGTTTTATTCAAGGATTGCGACCAAAATTAAGGTTTGCAAAACACTGGTGTAGGCAGCTTATAAGATAGTAGAAAAATGTGAATTGGCTGCCAACAATGGTGACACACTGGTAGAAGCAGTTATCTCTGCCAAAAGAACAAATTCAGATTAGGACAACAAGGATAATTCCAACTCAAAAATAACAACCAAAAAATCGTATAAACATCACCATTGACCAACTATTCTAGCAGTGTTTTAAAAGATGAAAACTGATAACAGTCTTAAGACTAGTGAGTCACGATATTAAAGATAAAATCTCCAATACTGTTGACAGAGCCACTGCTGCCAGCAGGTGTCCATAGCCTCGACAGGGTTGCCATTTAACCCACTCTGACATCTGTATCCTGCCAATAAGTTTCGGATCAGAATAAAGGACAAATTAAAGTCAAGAGGTTTCATATTTGCAAATTTTCATATACCCGACATTGCTTCGCTGCCAACGGTCCTGTTCAGTACCCCGACGAAGTTGTCTTGGTGCCATGCATGCATTTACCCACTGTTATCAGACCTGTTCAACATCCCAGCGGGTTTACAAGCACTTCCCACAACTCTATTAATGATTTATTTTGTTTTATATAGTTGAGCGGGGTGACGCTGAAAATTATGATATTTTAACATATTTTTTTTTCATACCTCAGCAGAATTTTTTTAGAACTGTCCTTCATTAAGATCTAGAGATGTTTCACTTACAGAACCAACTTTCTAAGGCAGGGAGACATCTTTTGAGTCATTCCCTTAAGGAAAAGGGACAACGTAAAAAGATAATGGATGATCGCAACAAGCTTATGTTAGAGATCGAAATCAGTTTACTTCTTTCAAACAAACTTTTTGCCAATCACAGATGTAAATTTCAGGAGTATACAATTGATGTTTATACAATTTTCTTAGCAATTATTTCAGCGAAGGAATTTTCTGTTTTCTTTGTCCGAATAGCTCAGTATACAGGTATGTGTGTTTGCAAAAACACAAACTGATAAACTCAAAGGAGAAATAAAAAAAAAAAGCAAAAGAAAAAAAAAACAAAAAGAAAAATATGTACATAATGTACAAGGGTTGTCATCAAGCAAAGTATCTTTTCAGGGCTTGGCCATTCACCGGATAGGTGTCAGGCTGCCCCTCTAGATTCTACAATCGGAAAGAACTGGGACCCAACTTCTCAACAATTAAAAATAGTCCAAGCCATAAGTTTTGAAATTTTGTATGCTCTCCTTTTCCCTCATGCGGTTTGTCCCATTTCAAGATGAGGTCACCTACTTCGAAATTCCTATCAGAAGCAGAGTTAGAATCGAACCATCTTTTAACCAATAGTTGCTATTGATCTAACTTACGTTTAGCTTGGGCTCTTACCTCTTCTAGCTTCATCAAAGCGTTAATTCGGTTTTCTAAAGGGGGATAATCTTCTTCTTAGATTTTCTGTGACAACTGTAGTGAAGGAAGAAGAATGTGAGGTGGCAGAATTGCTTCTTTGCCATAAACGAGAAAAAAGGGGAAGTTACCTACAACATCTTTTGGTGTTACCCTATCAGCCCACAACGCGTTTAATAGTGCATTGTGCCAATTTTTGTGATTTTCAGCTACCGTTCTCTTGATGATTTTAATCAAGTTCTTGTTTGTTGATTCTACGAATCCGTTGCCCTGGGGGTAATAGATAGCATAATACTTTAGTTTGATTCCTTTTTCTAAAGCGAACTCGCTCATCTCAAGAGAGGAAAATTAAGAAGCGTTATCGAATACTAAAGAGTGAGGGATACCAAAACGAGTGATAATATTTGAATTTAGAAAGGCAATTACCTGATAATATTTGAATTATTAGATGAGTTTGTTGACATTGTGGTGGATGAGTTGCCTCATACTTTACCGCCCATTAGGAGTATTAGTCACAATATTGACCTTATTTCGGGAGCAAGTTTTCCAAACAAAGAAGCATATATATTGACCCCTCAGGAGAATGAAGAGGTCAAGAAGCAGGTCCAAGAATTGTTGGATAAAAGGTTGATCAGAGAAAGTCTGAGCCCGTGTGCAGTAGCAACCATGTTGAGTCCAAAGAAGGATGGAGGTTGGAGAATGTACATATATTCTAGAGCTCTCAACAAGATAACCATCAGGAGATGTTTAATCTTGCAAGAATTCCAAGTGGAGACTTTGGGATTTGAACACCTCAAGGGGATGTACCAGGAAGACCCAGATTTCAAAGAAACTTATGAAGCTTGTGAAAATAATTTGTTAAGGGATAAAATCCAATGGATGGAGTACATAATCCAAGAAGGACTGTTTGTCAAAGGAAGTCGGTTGTGTATTCCAAAATTCTCAATGAGGGACAATTTGCTAAAGAAAAAACATAGTGGAGGATTGGCCGGACATTTTGGCCATGATAAAACATATGCACAATTAAGTTATTGATACTATTGGCTAGGCATGAGGTTTGATGTGAAGAAGTTTGTGGAAAAATGTAGAATTTTCAAATATGCTAAAGGGAAGCAACAAAACACATGATTGCATCAACCATTGCCTATTCCAAACAGGCCAGGGAATACTATAAGTATGGATTTTGTTTTGGGATTTCCAAGAACCTAGAGGGGAAATGATTCAATCTTTGTGGTGGTTGAAAAATTTTCAGAGATGGCACATTTCATACCACGTCATAAAGCTAGTGATGCTACTCACATAGAAAATCTATTTTTCAAAGAGATTGTGAGATTGCATGGGTTACCCAGGAGTATAGTCTCAGACAGAGAAACCAAATTTTTGGGACACTTTTGGAGGACTTTGCGGAAGAAGTTGGGGAAAAATTTGTCTTTTAGTTTAGTGTATCACCCATAGACAGATGGACAGACCGAGGTGGTGAATAAGAGCTTAGGGAATCTGCTAAGAAGTTTGGTAACTGAACATAACAGTCAGTGGGATCAAATTCTTCCTCAAGCAGAGTTTGCATATAATGACTCACCAAACATGAGTATTGGTAAGAGCCCATTCCATATAGTTTATGGAATGCATCCTAGAGGAATTTCATAATTGAGATATTGAGGACAAGTTGAATTTCAGAGTGCAGGAGCAGAAGAATTCGTTGTATAAATGCAAAAATTGCATGAAAAAATCAAAGGACAACTACAAGATAACATCCAGAGATACAAGAACATAATAGACCAAAGAAGAAAGGAGGCAAATTTTGAAATTGAAGACCAAGTCTTGGCACACCTGAGGAATGAAATATTTCCAAGAGGGAAATTTAATAAACTGAATATGAAGAATATAGGACCTTGTAAAATCCTCAAAGAATTTGCTGCCAATGCTTATGAAATCGAGCTACCAGAGGACATGGGAATTTCACCAATATTTAACATAGCTGACTTATATCCTTAAAGATGGATGAAACATGAGAAACAAATGATCGGGAGGAGATATAATGGATGCAATATATGCCCATAGAAGATAAGCCTCAGATATAAAATATTTTAGACCAGAGAATTGCTAAGAGAACCCGGAGAAAAGCTTATTATGAATATCAGGTCAAATGGAAGAATTATCCAGCAGAAGATGCCAGTTGGATAACTGAAGAAGATATCCAAAAGCATGGAAAGGAGGTTGAGGATCTCATGGAGTGGATCTCATGAACATTTTCCCAAGGGGAGTATGATGCAGGAGCATCATCGTCATCATTAATGAAGCTTGGTGGAATATGACTCAACATCCAATGCAATGCACTTTAAACTGGTTTGGATCCCAAGGAGAACACATCAATTTAATTTTGAGGCTGTTTCAATTAAAGATCTCATGAGATCTTTAGGATAGAGCCATTGTATATGATCCTAGATGGTGTAGTTGTCTTTAATGCCTGTAGGATTGTATAGATTTTGAGCGCCGACTCATATCTGAATTGTAATTGTTCATTTATTGTAATCAACTTAGTGGTAGGAAGATTTTAATTGTGATATGAAAGCACTAGAATAGTCTGTAGGGAAGGCTCGAGAAGCCCCTTTTTGTATAAATCAATGCATTCTATGCCTAGAAGAGGTTACTGAAGGTTGTTGAAACTCTTGTAAATTGTTGTTGAAGAGATATAGAAGAATAGAATTGCTCACACATTTATGAGACTATGAATTTGTTTATCTCTGTGCAACTGGATAAATGTTATGTTGTTATCTCTGTGTTTGTGAGTGTGCTTTTTAATGTTTTATTGAATGAGTTCTAAATGTTGTTGTAATTCTCAATTGTTTCTCTTCTGAGAATCAGAGTGCAAGGAGTGCACAATGCCAATGCAAGGAGTGCGGGGAAGAAGTATCTATAGGTTCAAAATATTAGGAGAGTTAGTGCATATTTACATAGAGAAAGCGTAAGGAGTGCACCTACACTCAGAGTAGTATAAAAGCTCAAAGGGGAGACTAGTGCAAGGATTTCATAGAGCCAACACTTCGTTAAGCATTGATAAATCTTAGGAGAGTTATCACAAAGAGTGCACAGGTGACTTTCCTAAGTCACAAGATCAGGAGAGAAGCAAAAAGTGTGTGCTAGAATTCAAGTCATTCAAGTGATGAAGCTCGAGGAGGGATAACGAGTGTAAGTCCCCAAGAGGAGAATCCCTTTGTTTAAGATCAAACAGATGGTATCCGTTAGAAAGAAGTCAGAATCCCTCACAACCGTTCGATAGGGATAAGGAGTAGGTTCGTTAAGTGCTAAGTCCTTCAGACTTCCCTGCTTCGACAATTTTTAAGTTGTTTGTTACAATGTAGGCCTGAATCTCCAAAGTCCTGGAGTTAATCTCCACTATATATTTGTGGGTGAGTGCGAGCCATTGGATCCTCAAGTGATTCAATGATTTGACACTCTGGGGAAGTCTTGTTCATTGTTGTGTGGGGTGAATAATCTCTCGAATCTTTGAATCCTGGAGTTAATATCGACCGTCAATTGGTAGGAAGACATGAGCCATAGACCTCAAACTATTCAGAGTTCAACTATCCAGGAGACCTTTGGGTGATAGTTGTTGGAGTGAGCAGAACCTATGAATCCCAGAGTAAATCTGGACCATTGATCTAGTGAAGGAGCGCATATCGTTGATCCTTGGACTCTTTGTGAGTTTGGTTGTTTGGGGAAAGTGAGTTGATTTTTGTTGGAGTGGAGAAACTCCCGAAGCCCGGAGTCCCGGAACGACGAATAGCCATTTCACCAAATGCTCGATCATAAGACATGGTCGTATACACAGATTTCCTGGATCAAAGGAACCCTCATAAATTTAAATTTTGTGTTTGTGTATTGTGAAGCCTGTGGGTAAGTTAAGTGTAGGGGTCAGTGGAATCCCGAGAGCCACTTTGGTTCCTGTGTAGTTTGATCCTAGACTGGGAGGTCGTGTAGGCCCATAGGGGGGTTTGCATCAATAAATCAGACATCAAAAGGCTCTTCAACAATTCACCTGACAAATCTACACTATCAAGGACCTACTTATTTTACCGGTGACTTCACTTCTTCAAAGATGGCATTTAGGAGAAAGAATACCAAGCAAAGCCTCGACAAGAAATAGACTACACCTGTCTCAGATCCAAAAAAGATACTAAAGCCTAAGTGATATCAAAGATAAACTTCTGCATCAACAGGTAAGGTTTATCAACCCAAAACTATTCAATCTAAGATTACTTCTTTTGAAATAAAAGTTAGTATTGTTGAACCTAAACTAGCAACATCTGAATTTGAAGCTAGTCCATCCAATATTCATTCTAAGACTTTTGAAGTAGTTAAAATTGATGAATCGATAACTAGTGTTGTTAGCTCTTCCAAAACATAAAATTTTGGAACGAAAACTTCCTTCATTGATTCACATATTAGTACTCCACATATAAAATCAGGAAGTTTTGATATTGAACCTACCGAGGTTAAACTATAGGACTTGAAAGGTAAAATTCAATCTTTAGACGTGATTATTTTTGGAGACAAACCTTTAAATATTGAAGAAGGAGTTTATAATTTGGAGGTTAAGGAGGAATTATTAGTACCTAGCATTATTTATTCGAGGCCTAAGTTTATCCTTCCTGAACCAAGGATTTCCATCTCTGAAATTGCAGAAGATTATTCTTCATATTTTGACTCTTCCATTGTTATATCTCCCCTTTATTTTGATCAGTTCAAAGAAGAAAATACTTATTTTCAAATATTACCAGAAGTTTTTTATTCACCAAAGTATTCTTCACCTTATTACTATCTTTCTAATATTCGTCGCTATTTCCCCGAAGCTATCAAAACCTTAGCTGAGCAATCCTTAGAGATTTTTGACGATCTACATTTTGAATCTCACATTCTGTCTCCAAAATCAAGCATGGTTGGTAATTTTCATCAAGGAGGTCCACAAGGAAACTCACCATCACCTCCTCCTCCTATAGTTTTTAATAAATTAGCTACTAGGTATGCCCCTTTGGTATTACCTGCTAATTTAAATGATCTTCCTGATAATTATGTTAAAAATCTACCAAAATTTAATGGGGATAATGATGTAACAAATGTAGAACATTTGGTATTCTTTTAAGAATTTGTTGATGTGGATGGAGTTGAACATGAGGATGTATATATGAGGCTTTTAGTGCAAAAATTTGAGGGAGAAGTAAGACTCTAGCTTAGAGGATTACCTCCAAATTCTATTGATTCCTATGAAGCCTTAGAAGATGATTTACTTAAAAAATGGGGTGAAAAGAAAGATCGTTTATATTATTTAACTGAGTTTGGGACATTGAGGAAAAAGAGCAATGAGTTTGTATCATACTTTATTAAAAGATTCAATAAAACATACAACAAAATCCTTGCTGGTGTTAAGCCATCACAACCCACTGTAAAAGTTACTTTTGCAGGAGCCTTTGACCCATACTTTGCATTACTGTTAAGAGAAATAAGGTCAAGAACATTAGCTGGAATACAAGAGGATGCAATAGAAATTGAATCTAACATGCTAGCATCAAGCAAAATAAAAAATTAAGTTGAAACTGGAGCTAGGGAAGATATGATATTTAAGGAACAAGGAGCGCCATTAGGCTCGGGGAAAGATATTCAAGATGAGAAAATTAATGAAATGGCCAAGTTAATTAAAGATTTATTAAACAAGTTGTCTAGGATGGAAATGGATTCAAGATGAGAAAATTAATGAAATGGCCAAGTTAATTAAAGATTTATTAAACAAGTTGTCTAGGATGGAAATGGAGAGGGTCAAGCCTGAACCTAATATTAGAAATCCTAATCAATTTAGGAGAAATGTTAACTAACCCTCAAATTCAATAGAGACCTCCTAGGAATGATGATTAGAAAATTCAAGTGCCCTTTAAAACTGAAAATCTGATAGATGATGAGGACGAAACATAAGAGGAACTTAATTTGGTTGATGATGATGAAAATAATCCACATGTAACCCAAGAATATTATGAGAAATCTCTCAGTTTTGGACAATTTTTCGATGAAGAGAATATATATAATCTGGATGATTCATCTTCTTAGTATAGGTTATTTGCTGATGCAATCCATGTTGAATTACATAATAAGTATGATTTGAGACCTAGATCAAAGAAAGTTGTTGATCAAAATCCACCTAAGAAAAAATTGACCAGGGATAAGAGAGATGATTTTTTACCTTCAAAACAACCCATAGATCAGCCAACAGTTAAAACTCGTCCTATAACCAAAATTCAGGCAACAACCAAAGAGAAAGAGACAGAACCAAAGGAGCCAAAATAATCTATTGGAACTTTTAATTTAGAACATGAAATAAATAAGATCAAAATTCCAGTGCCTCTAGTTGAGTTAACGAAGAATGTTGTTTATAAAAAATAGATTTCAAAAATCATTAATTTTTCTGATTCTGAAGTTAACTCAAATATCATTAATCTTCAGGATGAATGAGTGAAAATCATGTTCAGGCCAAATATGGAAGATAATGGTGATTCTATGGCACCTTTTTAAATTCCACTAACTATTCATGATTGCCTTTTGCATAACTGTATGTTGGACTCAAGAGTGTCATGCAATATCATGCCTAAAGTTATCATGGAAAAATTGGATTTACAAATAACTAGACCATATCGAGACTTCTATTCATTTGATTCGGGAAAAAGTAAAGTGTCTTGGTATGATTAAGATTTGGTGGTAAATTTAGCCCAAATTCCTTCCAAAAGTATTTTAATGGATATTGTTGTGGGAGATGTACCTACTAAGTATGGAATGCTTCTTTCAAGATCCCAGGGTAGTAAGTTAGGGGGTCTTTACAATTGGATATAACTATGCCACAATTCCAACTTTTGGTGGGGAGTTCACTCGATTATATAGAGAGACTAAACTGGCTTATACAGTCAACGATCCACAACACCCTCATAATTATCCAATGTATGTTGCAGATCAAGACTTGGGAAACTGTATAATATATGTAAATAGTGAGTTTGAATCTTGTATAGAATTTGAACAGTTTGTTGAAAATAAAGAAGATGAAGAAATTGAACATGGAATTTGGGAAATGTATTTTGATGGTGCCTCATCCTTGGAAGGAGCAGAGGATGGTATAATGTTTATTTCACCATCAGGTACTAAATATTTTTTTTCTCTTATAAAGAGTTTGAAACTAGTGCTTCTAATAATGTTTATGAATATGAAGCCTTAGTTATAGGATTAGATGAAGCAAGAAAATTAAAGATAAAGCATTTAGTAGTTTTTGGAGATGCCAAGCTTATTGTCAAATAAGTGAGGCAAATTTATCAAGCTAAACATCGTAGGATGAGGGCTTATAGGAATCTTGTGTTGGATCTTATTGATAATTTATTTTTGTCTTTTAATATTATTGCAATACCCAGGTTCCACACAATATGTCATCTAGTGCCCTCGCCGTTGCAACCAGTACTTTTAGGCCTCCAAGCACTCCTCATCTGAAATACAAAATTGAAATGTAGCATAGATCTTCCATTTCGGATAGTACAAAACATTGGCAAGTCTTTGAAGATGACCAACAAATCAAAAAAATTATGGAAATGGTAGATCAGTTTGTTGAATTGAAGATAGATGAGCAAAATCAAAATGATCGAAAATGGAAACAAGGTGAGAATCAGACTGATCAAGAATTTCATGATAGGATTGTTGGTCAGAAAATGTTGTTATTAAAAAATAATCAAATCCCAAAGGGTTTGATTCCATTAGAAAGAGTTTTTGACCAAAATGATATTCCTGTTAAGTCTTCTTCAATGCAACCACAATTAGAGAAAGTAGAATATTGTAACATTGGATCTAATGAAAATCCTTAATTCATTAAATTATCAAAATATTTGACTCATGAGTAAAAACATAAATACATTGATTTGCTCAAAGAATATGTTGATGTCTTTGCATGGTCTTATGAAGACCTTAAAATTTATGATACCAGTATTATACTACACAAAATTCCTCTAAAACCTGGTATCAAATCTTTTAAGCAAAAACTGAGGCAAATTAATCCTCTTTTTCTTCCTCTGATTGAAAAATAAGTTAACAAATTACATGATGCCAAAATCATAATCCCTCTCAGATATTCTACTTGGGTATCTAATTTAGTACCAATCAGGAAGAAAAATGGGGAGATTAGACTTTGTGTGGATTTCCCAAATCTTAACAGAGCTTCATTAGAAGACAATCACCCCCTCCCAAAAATGGATCATGTCTTAGAAAGGGTTATTGGGGCAAATGGGATTTCCATGATAGATGGTTTTTCAAGGTACAACTAGATCATAGTCCATGATGATGATAAAGAAACAATTGTATTCACAACACCTTGGTGTACTTTTATGTATGATAAAATGCCTTTTGGACTAATAAATGCAAGTGCAACTTTCCAGAGAGAAATGGACATTGCATTTGTTGATGAAAGAGATAAGTTTGTAGTTATCTATCTTGACGATCTAACTATGTTTTCAGATTCTGATCATATTCATTTGAAACATTTAAGACAAACATTTGTAAAATGCAGGAAGTATGGTCTATCGTTAAATTCTAAAAAGTCTCATTTTTCCATGCAGGAAGGAAAGTTGCTCAGTCATATTGTTTCAAAGGATGGAGTTAGGGTTGATCCCAAAAGAGTTGAAGCCATTCAAACAATAAGTTTGCCTAGAAACAAGAAAGAAATTTAGAGTTTTTTAGGTAGAATAAATTTCTTGAGGAGGTTTATGCTGAATTTTGTTGAAATTGTGAAAATTATTACAAATATGCTTAAGAAGAATTTTGAGGTAAATTGGACTTCATAATCAATAGATTCTTTCAATTGCATTAAGAAAGATTTAGGAGAAGCTCCTATTTTGTTAGTCCTAGTTTTTCCAAATATTTTATGATATTCTCTTTTGCATCTGAAAATACAATAATTGTTGTCTAGTTACATAAAAATAGTGAAAATTTGGAGCAACCAATTGCATTATTTAGCAAAAGTCTTAGGGACTCTGAATTAAAATACAACATCCTTGAAAAAAAATCCTATGCAATGGTAAAACCTTTAAAAGCTTTTAGAACTTATGTTCTTCATTTTAAAATCATTGCATACGTACCAAACAATTCGGTTAAAGATATTTTGGTACAATTTGATAGTGATGTTAAAAGAGGAAAATGGTTAGTTAAAATTCAGGAATATGATTTGGAAATAAAACCAAAAAAGTTGATTAAGGGTCAAGGACTAACAAGACTATTAGCTGAATCAAATCTTAAAGTTCTTGGAATTAATCATATTTCTGAAATTTCTGAAGATCCTTCTTTTGTAGCAAAAGAAACCAATGTTCAATAGTCTATGACAATCAATGAATTTTTTTATTTTTCCAAATGGTATCGAAATATCATCTTTTATCTTCAAAATCTTCAATGTCCTCCAAATTTGACTCCACCTAAAACTAGATCATTAAAACTTAGAGCTGTTAAATATTGCATTATAACTGAACAACTTTATTGGAGAGATCCACTTGGTTTCTTGTTAACTTGTCTTATTGAATCTGAATATGAAAATGTCATTGACGAATATCATAAAGGAATCTATGGAGGCCATCATGCCTGGAGGGCTACTGCATATAAAATCCTCAGAGAAGGATATTATTGGCCTAAGCTATTTGCATAGGTAAGTTCTAAGGTCAGAGCCTGCAAAGAGTGTCAAATATTTGCTGGAAGACAATGCTTACCCTCTTTGCCTCTAGTACCAGTAAAGGTTGAAGGTCCATTTTAACAGTGGGGTTTTGACTTTATTGGAGAGATACATCCTCCTTCTAGTTCTCAACACAAATGGATTCTCACTGCTGCAGATTATTTTTCAAAATGGGTGGAAGCAATTCGTACCAAAAATGCTACTAATGCAATAGTAATAAATTTCCTAGAAGAAAATATTTTAACAAGATTTGGTTGTCCAAGAAAAATCATCATAGACAATGCCCAAGCTTTTAAATATATGGTTGTGATTATTTTTTGTCAAAAATATAACATCATTGTAGGACACTCAACTCCACATTATCCACAAGGAAATGGTCTTGTTGAATCTTCAAAAAAAAGCTTAATGACGATAATAAAAAATGTTTTAGACAATAATAAAAGACAATGGTACATTCACTTGAAATATGCTCTAAGGGCCAACATGATTGGTACTAAAATATCAATAGGTACAACTCCTTTTCAGTTAGTTTATGGAATGGATGCTACTTTTCCTATTAATCTTTCTTTGCCTATTTTTAAAGTTGTTTCATGAAGTAAATGAGGAGCCTAATGATTTGACTAGAAAAATGAACCGATTGATTGGAATACAACAAGTCAAAGATTAAGTTAATGAAAATTTCCAAGAATACCAAGACAAGATGAAATAATTTTTTGATAGAAAGGCAAAAGAAATAAGTTTTCTTCTAGGATATTTGGTACTAAGATGAGATGCTAGGAGAGAAGTTCCAGGAAAGCATGGAAAGTTTGATCCTATATGATTTGGACCATTCAAAATTGCTGCCATTGAAGGATTTAACTCCTTTTCTTTACAAAATTTAGATGGATAAATTATGAGGTCTCCTATCAACGAGAGATATTTGAAACACTTTATTCAATAGTTCAGTTTTTAGTCCATATTTATTTTTCACTATAAATACCAGTTTGAACTGGATTTACATTGGCAATTTACTTTCAGTTTTGGTCTTGGTTGAATTAAGAACTCATTATATGAATTTTGATTCAATTAAGGTCTATTGTGATTTATTCTTTAAAATTTTCAAAAGATTTGAAGAATTTAAGTTCTATCTGACTGTAACTGTTAGTTTGCTTGTGATATATAAATTAACTCATGATTGAGTATTTCTTTTAAAAAGTAAATTTATTTTTAATATCTAGAATTGAATAAAGGAAAACTGAAACTAATTCTTTACTTAATTTATATTACTAATCTTTATAGAAAGGATGGGAAAATATTGATAGATAAACTTTAAGCATGCTATTTTTTACAAGTATGGTAAATAACTTTTTTATTCTTTATTGGGTATGAAATGGTATATTGAAGGTAATTCCTTTGAAAAATTGTACTTTGATATTAAATGATGATGGGTAGTCTTCTCAAGAAATAAAATAAAATGAAGTCCACGGAGGTATACATACCCTACCCTAACCATCGTCAAATCAAGAGGTAAATATGATCAACGGTCTGCGCACATCGAAAAAGAATGAAAGTTAATTTAAGTGGCATAGTGCACGGTGATATGACAAGGGATACCACCTACGTGACATGTCAAAATCTCAGCTCACTGCATGACTCACCAAGCCATTCTCAAAACCACTTGCCACATCACGAGTAGTGTAAAAAGAAAATGACTTACCCTTTTCGAAAACCACCTGTGTCAGGTGAGTAATTATGTTCTGCATTTGGATTAATTAATGTAAATAACCTTGTTTTGATTACTTAATCACATTTAGGTTTAGTAAGGACAAAATATCGAAAAATGGTTCTTTGTTTTTATTCTCCAATTGGTGGACTGTTACTATTGCGAGCACGAGAATATTTGGAGATAACATTTTCTAACAAAAATATCACCAATAAATGAAGGGTTTTCTTTAGTTAGCTTCTTGGGTAGGAACTAAAAGCGTCCTTGTCCTTATTCTTATTAGCAAAATGTCAAAATCACCAGTCTTAACTGAGTCAAAAACCCTATTAAGCACATAGACCTTTCTAAAGGAGAGAGATTCCTAGATTTTCGATCCAAAAGTTTCTTTTGATTTATATGAGTTGCATCATCTAGCCCAAACTAGGTATACGCAATTGAATGACTCTTTAATGTTTGGGGTTCAAACTTGACTCAATTTCTGGTTCCACAAGTTTATATTTTCCCAAAATTCGTACATTGGTGTGCTCAAAGATATATTGAATCCACTAGAAGCTTAGTAAACAGGAATGGAACTTTGTTATTTGATATCATAAATGAATTTGTTTCTCAGATGCTTAGGGTTTCAAAATTTAACGATGGTCAAGCTATTAGTGAAGAAACCTTAATAGTTAGTTTTAATCAGTCAAGTGTCCAAGAATGCCAATCTTTCGTTCAAACTTTGATGAAAGATAGTATTGGTATTTCTCATGATCTAAAGACCTACAAAAACAATATGTTTACACTGAATATATAGGAAGTAGTTTGTATGATATGCTCAATCTTGGGTTATGACTCTGATAAAACTATTGATAATATTATTTTAGGGTTTCTAGGGGCAATTTTCTGTTGGCAAATCTTTAACAGACAGTGCATGCTTGTATACTTGTCATTGATGGCAAGTACATCAATGAAGATCGCATGAGTTTACAACAATGAAGATGGCATGAGTACAGAAAGTATGTAATAGATGGACATTATGAGAAGATGAGAAGATGTTGCAGAGAAGATTCGAGATTCGAATAAGCTCAAAAGAGATAGTGCAAAGTATGTAATAGATGGACATTATGAGAAGATGCTGCAGAGAAGATTTGAGATTCGAATAAGATTAGAAGAGATAGTGCATAGGATTGTTGGAAGATATTCGATGGCAAGATCAAAGTAAGCGGAACAAAGTAAGCTCGGGAGGAGAAGTAGCATTTATGATCATTGGATCCCATTTACAATTCCCGATTTAATCGCAGCTGTCAGATCAAGGTGTGAACTGGACCGTTGACTCCATTTTGGAGTTTCGCAACTCGAAGAAGCAAGAAATATGACCATTGAAATCGCGATATGCGAAATCATGATTTAATTGCAGCCGTCAGATCAAGGTGTGATCTGGACCATCGACTCCATTTTGGAGTTTCGTGACTCGTGACTTGGGAAGGAAAGAAATATGACCATTGAAATTGCAATATGCGAAATCGCGATTTAATCACAACCGTAGATTCATCGAGATCGTGGACCGTTGATTTAAGCTTCATTTCAGAGTTTCGCCTATCGCAACTTGGAGTGACAAGGAGCTCCATCAAAGGAATCGAGAGATGCGAATTCACGATGAGATCTGGACCATAGATTCATTGAGATCGTGGACTGTTGATCTTAGCTCCATCTCGGGGTTTCGGGGATCGCAACTTGGAGAGTCGAGATGCCTCATCTCCAAACTCACGAAATGCGAATTCATGAAAGCACTTTATGCATAAGCGCTTGGTCATAGCCAAGGTCATATAAAGGAAGGATCCAGCGCAGAAAAACTCTGTTTCAGAGTTTCAGAACTCGTGACATGGAGACTCAAGATGTCTCATCACAGAATCTCTAAATTACGAAAGTACGAAACGAGTAAATAACACAAGAACCCATCAGAGTAAATCCAACGATGCAGGTGAATCTAAGCATAATCGAAGGGCTACTGTTGCACGTCATAGTGTAACTGCCAGAAACCACTGATGGTTTCTGCCAGAGGACTCCAAGACACTTCAGGGTGATTGACAAAGGAGATGAAGAGTCTCTAGGAATATTCAAGAGGGATGAAGATGCTCGTGGAGGTGATTGATAGCTGGATGAGAATTGAAGCTTGTAACTGGAATAGAGAAGGTGAGCTCGACTGTCACAGAGAAGATGAAGAGTCTCAACTGCCAGAGAGGCTGAGGAATCTCAGCATAACATACCGTGATGCTGAATGAGTGGAAAAACGGCCAGAGAAGCTGAAGAGTCATGATGATGATCAGACAGAGCACTTGATTTGTGGAGGATATCGATGCGGTGTGAGTATGCAGAGGAATTGCACACATTGCATGCATAAGGTGCACAAAATCTATAAATACACAGTACAAAGATGAGATGGAGTTGCTGGGATTGTTGTGGATGTTGTTGAAGGTGATTCATGCATGAAGAAGGATCAGAGTGCAACAGCTGAAAAGAACAGAAGAAGAAATGTGTAGCGAATGGACATGGCGCATAGAGCATAAAAGCAGAAGAACAGAATGGGCAGTGGATGCATGCTGGAAGACAGCGAGGAAGTCTGAGTAGCAAAATCTTGTAGAACAGTGATGAGATTGGTAAGTTGTTATTGAACACTATATCACTGTAATAGGATTCAATATTTCATATTCATAATCAAGGGTGGTTGGGAGGTGCGAGGGAGGACTGGTGTCCTCAGAGGTTCAAGTGGGGGCTTGAACACAGGGAGTTGGTGCTTCCTTCTAGTTGGTGCTAGAGAAACCAGGGAGTTGGTGCTTCCTTCTAGTTGGTGCTTCCTTCTAGTTGGATCTAGAGAAACTAGGGAGTTGGTGCTTCCTTCTAGTGGGCACTAGAGAAAAACAGAGAGTTGGTGCTCTCAACAAGTTGCATCTTGCAAACCAGAGGTTGTAGCCTCACAATGAGTTGGTGCTCAAATGTATGATAATGTAAAGAATGTAAATAATACTTATCATATAAATAAGAAGAGGTTTTTACCCTGTATGGGTTTCCTTGGGAAATATATGTCTCTGTGTTTCTCATATATGTGACTGATGCTGAATGTGCCATTGTTCATTTTCTTGCATTATTGTGATCATCATTGAGTGCCTTG
>JASDQU010819086.1:58423-69707 GCA_032191745.1 Picea mariana | reverse complement strand
TTCAAGCAGCACCAACGAAATCACATGTTATGGCAGTGAAGAGGATATCCATATATCTAAAAGGTACAGAAGAATTTGGATTATGGTATCCAAAAGGGAATTATCTATCCCGTATTTCCTACACAGATGCAGATTGGGCAGGTAGCATTTATGATAGAAGAAGTACAAGTGGAGCATCTTTCTACTTGGGTGAGTGTCTAGTATTTTGGTTAATAAAGAAACCATCTTCAGTATACTTATATATAGCAGAAGAAGAGTGCATAGTAGCACAAACATGTTGTACCCAGGTACTATGGATCAAACAAACCTTGAATGATATAACCGTTGAATATGATGATCCCATTCCAATATTTTGTGACAACACTAGTGCCATTAGTATCTCAAAGAATCCAGCAATGCACTCCAAGACGAAGCACATTCCGATCAAGTTTCACTTTCTACGAGAACAGGTTGCAGAGAGGAACATCAAGGTCGAGTATGTTGGTAATAAGGAACATATCACAAATATCTTCACAAAACCACTTCCAAGGGAAGACTTTGAGTATATTCGTCATAAACTTGGAATAGTTTCTGCCCCACAATGAAATTTGAATTTATTTTCATATATGTCATATATTTACACGAGGAAGCACCAATTATGAGAAAAAGGATAGTTCAAACATGGGGAGCATCCCAAAGGAAATTTAATACAGGGGGAGTATCCCAAAGGATAATTTAGACAGGGGGAGCAACCCCAAAGGGAAGATTCCCTTTGTCATTGATGTCAAATAGGGAGAGAGAGAGTAATCAGAGGCATTATTCTAGGGGGAACGATGGTCACAGAGGGAGTATGAGAAATAGTATTTCTATGCCATCATTATTGTATTAGCATGTAGATTTTTTCCCTCAATACCAAAGGGGAATATTGTTGATAGATTGGGTTGGTTTTCATTGATGTCAACCCTTGAAGCAAGTCCGCTAGAAAATTCTAGTAGCTCATAGGTGTGGTTAAGGAACCCAAGTTTGTATGAGTAACAAAGACATGAAGATCAGTGAATTTGTAGGTAATAATATCATATATGGATAGTACATGTCATTCTATTTCCGATGATATGTGGTGCGTCACGTAGTTCCTCACGATTGAGGAGATATGGCTTTGTGAACTTGGAGGACCCTCATGAGTTATCTAGAATCCCATTGAAGTTAAACAAAGAATTCAATTGTTCTAGAAGCTCCTAGAAGAAGTTAACTAGTCAAAGTGGTTGCAACTAGAAGTTAATCATGGGTAAAGTTTTTGCAATAAGAAAATAATTAAAAATAAATTAGTTGCAAAAAGAAGTGGTGAGTTTACTAATTATGGATAAAGTATTTGCAAGTGGGTGAAGTAGTTGAAAGTGGGTTAGCCATAAAAGAGGGAAGTTGGGTAAAAAAATTAGAAGATGACCCCTAAAGGAAGCCACTTGGAGAGTATAAATAAGAGATAAAGGGACTCCCATTAGCACCTATTGAGCACATTGAATATCTATCTTGTGAAAGGTTATTGCAGGTACTCATTGACATATTTGAGGTAGCGTAAACCTGAGGCAATGGAAGAAACATGATGGAAAAAATTTGTAGCTACAGAGAAGAACAAGGGTTTCGTAAAAAACCCTGATTAGGGTCATCCTCATGGGTCTAATAGTAGGCATTCCATGAGGCACCCTCGTGGGTTGAGTATAGTATGTCATGTGAGGCCCCATGCATCACCTCGCATACATCGTGCGAAGCACTACCATATATGAGGATGAGAGGTGGTTCAGGTTGCAGAGGCTAAGGAGAGGCTACAACAATTCTGATAGTGTTCAACTACAACAGATCTATCTACAGGAACAAAAAGGTATGTTACATGATTGTTAATAGTTGGATGTTGGTGTTTGTGTGAGATATGGTTATGGGAGATTGAGGATTTTTCCTAGAGAGGCTCTTGGTTGTATGGTACACACTGTATGAGATAGATCTACATAGGTACAGTACTGGTATATGTGTTATTTATCATTTGTACACTTTTTGGGTTGATCGTTGAGGAACATATTGTATTTTTATGTACATGGTTGAGGGATTTTGGTTGAGATGTTTTGTTGAAGTTGTTGGTACATTTAGAGGCTACATAATAGTAAGGGTTTGATGCTTGGTTGATGTGAGGGTTCAGTATACATGGTTATTATTGTTTGCATATGTATGGCACATGATTAGAGATACATAGTTGTACACGGTTTGAGCTATATACTTGTGATATTGGGTATGAGATCTATGTTATCAGATCTGATTTGGTAAGGATATTGTTGGTACAGGTTGTTGGTACAGGTTGGTATAGGTTATTGGCATAGGTTGAATACATGTTGTTGGTATGGGTTGGTACAAGTTTATAGTGATAGATTTCATAGTGACTGAGTGGCAGTGGTTTCATTAGTTATTTGGCACTTATACTTTAGGGTGGTTGGACGGGTCAAGGATAGGTGGTTGTATCCACCTTCCGGTTGTAGCCGAAGAACATAGGGGGTTGTATCCTCCTTCTGGTTGGAGCCAAAGAATCAAGGAGTTGTAGCTTCCTTCAAGTTGGAGCCCGAGAAACTAGGGGGTTCTATCCTTCTTCTAGTTGCAGCTGGAAAACAAGGAAGTTGGTGCTTCTTATGAATGTATTTCTTTTGACAATATAATAAAAAAAAAAACGGTTTTCTCCTGCATTGGGTTTCCACGTAATAATATTGGTGTATTGTGTTTATGTGTGATTTATTATTGTTCACTACTTATGTATACTACTCATATGGAATGTTATTGGTAATATGATCATAAAGTAAACATTATGGTTAAAAGGGATTAAAAGTACTAATATTGATTCACCCCCCCTCTCAGTATTCCAAAAGGAAGTTCTAGATTAATCAACCACTCTGCAATATCTCATTCATGTGTCAGTGATCCCTCATTTAATCTATCATCTCATACCACAATCTTAATTAGTTTTGTGTCAATGATGAGGGATACATCATGGCCCTCCTTCGATGAGTTTGTTCCTGTCGACTTCAACAAATTCTATAGGAGTCATACTTAGAAACCAATTAGTGTCTTGGAGCCTACATGCCTCAATGGCAGACTTCCTTGCTTTTGACAGTGGGTTTACATCATTGATCCCTGATAGAAAGATTCTGCCAAACGTTTGACTTCATCTCATTGATGCATGTTAGTTGGATTGTACTAGGGTAGCTTAGGAGTCATTAACATCACTAGTGATTTCCCTCACACTTGTTAACGTTATACATTAATGATCAGTAATCAAGTGGTTTCTACCATGTTTAACATTAGCACCTGTATTCGCATGGTTAGAATTGTATTGGTTCAGAATCGAGATGAAGACCCTGGGAACATTTTTGGCACCTATCAGTGTTATGTGTCTAGCCAGGTTGTGATGGAGAGAAACTTACTGATGTAGACTGTCACATAGATCCACTTTGTATTGGTCCATGGCTATGTTGTTTTCATATCGTAGCTCCACTGTGTAAAATTCTTGGCTATAACCTAATCGATTCATGGAGGTATGGATCCACATTGTATGTTAAGTGGTCATATCCTTAGTCAATATTTTCATGGATCCATAATGTATTGGTCGGCGACCATGATTTGAGTTAGTTTGTATTCCAAGCATAGGTATTCATGCTTGTAAATGATACATATATATTGTTTGATGGTTGTTTGTAGCTTCTACCAGGTTCTCCTTCTCCAACATCCTTGCATCGATAATTTTGTAAAGTGTTTTTTCCATTAGTTTATCTTCTAACCTCACACTTTAGGGGGTATATTTTACACATCAAAATGTCGCACTTAAGTGTCTCACCTATTTACACCTAACTGTCGCAAAGTGTTGTATGAACCTTATTAATTGTCGTATACACTTTGTGAAGAGTCATATACACCTTACTAAGTGTCACATGCACTTTTTTTAGTGTCATCGCCATTTTTCATAATCCCTAAACCATGGTGAATCAGAAAACATTGAGAAAAATTCAAAACCTAACCACTTTCCCTAAGTTATGAGCCTTGTTTGACCACTGACACCCCCCTACCCATGCTTAGGAAACATTGACACTCCCTAATGAACTATGAGTGAGAGTTACTAATGCTTTGTGGCCAGTTCTAGGGGAGTGTCAGTCTTGTTAGAGTCAAATCCACCTTTTGAGGGGGGAAATCTTGAGATGTTTTGATATAGTTTTGGTCAAAGAATGACTCACACACTCGAATCATCCACATTCCCTACATTTTGGGCACTAAATCCTAACCTAAGGAGTGAATATCTCAACCATCCTCTTCATTTTCTATGGTGGTTAAATATCTTAAGTGTTATATAAACAAGATCATCCATGGGAAAGAGGGGGGAATCCATTGAAGCGTCATCATTTTGATCTCAAGACATTCATGCAAGGGTTGTACTGGAGATCTTAGGGAATATTGTTGCAGCATCAATAGGTGATTTGTAAGTGCCTTCTTATTGGCTTTCCATTGATATTAACTTGGCCTATTCCTTTCATTATGATGCTCATGATAATGTCTATGCTTAAGTCAAATCAAGTATAGATAGGTTTAGTTCTTACTTAACAAGATCTAGTAGAAGTAGAAAGGTTCGGTTGCCTCTTGTTTTGCAGGTCTCTTTGATCGCTGAAAGAATTGGATCAACGAGGTAAAAGTACAAATCATCAAGGACAAAATTTGGGAAACAAGTGAGTCTCCTTTCTTCTATATATAGGTTAATGGACTAGATCTAAAAGGAAAGTAGTAACCACTTGTTTGCTTTTGTATTTGGACCAAATAAGGGTTATTGTTCCAAAGGGGAGTTCAACTTGTCCACAGGGTGAAATTTCTCACAACATTAATGATTTCTCCTTCATTTATGGCTTTCCCCTCATAAGACAACTCTTATTTAATATATATTAAATAATAGTCCAGGTCATGAGGAGAAAGACATAAAAGAAGGAATACATGCACACACACATATATGTATAGATATACTCACATTTATTTATCTATTTATTTTTTACTTTGGAATAGAGCCTCTAAAAACCCATCGGGCACATCCCATGATTTTGAGGATGGTACCCGAGGTAAACCAGATTTTGTAGAAATCCGAGACTTTTTCGATAGATTTCTCATTTAAGAGCTCAACATGTCACTTGAGGGAATTGAACCTGGGTGGAGGGGGAAACACCCCTCAACACAAACCACTTGGGAAAAGCCCAATTGACATGTACATGCACACACAGAGATGTGTGTGTGTGTGTGTGTGTGTGTGTGTGTGTGTGTGTGTGTGTGTGTGTGTGTGTGTGTGTGTAGATGTATATGTATATGTATATGTATATGTATATGTATATGTGTATGTATATATGTATATGTGTATGTATGTATATATGTGTGTGTATATATATGTGTGTGTGTGTGTGTGTGTGTGTGTGTACACACACACACATACACATATAGAGAGAGAGAGCACCCCTATAAGTATAAAATGATGCATAGGTAGTTTTCTAACCCATAAAATTTATGGGATAATAATTTTACTCCATGTGATTGTTGACAATTTTCTCTCCACAACCACACGTAAAAAAATGTTAAAATTAGATAAAACCATTCAAATTGAACATAACATTTCAGCACTAGTGGGGAGAATAAACACTATCATATGTTCCTTTATCCCTTCCCTTAGTGATAGATAGAATATAGAGAAAGTTGAAGGAATTATCTCAATTATTTATTGCTAATGTTGTTGGGAATTTGGTTAGTTTTGTGCCAATAGTTTCCCAATTCGAGTCCCCCTGGGTGAGGTGCACTAGTATACCTAGATGGGTTTACTAGGGATGTCATCCACAAATATGGGGAAGCATCCCTTGGGTTTTTCCATGAATTTTTCTTTGGAAAAATAGAGGGTAACAGATAAATTACAAGTTATTACACTATGTCAATCAATTTATTGAGTACCATGCCCTTTATAGGTGGAGCACAATACTTTTGAGATGTTTTGGTTGTTCATTGGACCTAAATCATCCTTTTTTCATTAGTGGGAGTTCAAGGTTCTCTTACATTTTTAAGTTGTTTTTCTCAAAGTAGGGTTTCAGTAGGGAAATCAATCAGCCATGCAAACATGTACCTTATTCAGTAATTGTTATTCTTAAAAATCCATATGAACCTTAATTGGACATATTATGGTATCCATATGTGAGCATATGATGCAAGAGTATCCTTGAAGATTGGAAATATTGCACCTAAAAATAGTTTTGTGTTGGTTTTATTTAACATTTTCCTAATTTTCAACAATGATACGGGGTCTAGTAACATGAGTAGTGCACCCTCATACCTTAAAATATACACATGAAATTTGGATATTCCTATACTTTCCCACAAATTTTCATATACAAATATGGATTTTAATGGGTGATATTAACCTCATAAAAATAAATAAAAAAACTCAAATTTCCTTCGATGTATTTCTTTTTCTGATCTGGTTTTGAATATTCAAACCGGAAACATTGGGTTACATTTAGCATGATGGGAGGTGTTTAATAACTATGTAAATGAAATATTAATTAGAAAACATTTGGGTTTATACCCTAGGAAATGAAATGACTTTGGAACCAAACAATTATGAACTCATAGTTTAATTATTTGAAAGCTCCATGTGATTGGTGTTTTTTATCTCTAAGTTTTGGCTTGTTGTAGTTGTTGGCTTGTTGTAGTTGTTGGTCAATGTGTAGATTTTATATACCCTTACAGTTGGCGCTGTGAATATAATAAGGCCCGAGAGCAATAGCCATTGATATTTTGAATAAATATGGAAAATTGATTTTATGTGAATAAATATGGAAAATTGATTTTATGTATTTCTATAGTGTTTTTAATTTGATAACATAGTTGTATGTGGCTATTATATATTATCTTGAACATGTATTTTCATTTGTTATTTTCATTCAATATTATGATTGTTACATTCATTTAATATTCTGGTTTGCGTACCTTGTGCTTACATCGAGTGGTATTAGAGTGGGAATAATCATGATAATATTGAATACTCTTGAGTACTGCAAACAATTTCAGTGGTAATGCTAGGGATAATTCTCCAAGAAAAGAAGTGCAAATATTATGAGAAAGACTTATAGAAGAGCATGCAATAATGATAACAATAAAAAAGAATAGGTTGTAAAAGAATGTGGTGAATATTTCATAGAGAATACAATATGGGTTCGAGGAGAATCTTACGTTTTGAGGAAGTTTGTAAAAGAAGATTGCAAAGAGAGTGTAGGTTGTATTGAAAATTACAACATGGTTGGAAGAGGAATTTTTATGAAAATAGGTCAAAGAAGATCTATAAGAGGAGATGGAGATGATGAATCAATGGAAGATGTTGCAACACTGTTGGAGAAGATGAGGAAGTGAATGGATGCCAATGAAATGGACTAATAAAGAAGACTATCAAAATATATAGAAGATGAAGGTGATGAATATGAGGAGAAACCTTATGTTTCTAGAAAAGAATTGGAAAATTTGGAGATGGTGAAGCACCAAATGAAGATGCATGTATATTCTGGAAGTGAAGATCAAGAGAAGTTAATAGAGTGGATTGAGGAATTACACTTGTATTTTGAATGCAATAAAGTGGAAGACTACATGAGAGTGAAGATGGTATACATAAAATTTAATAGCTATGCATTTGTATGGTGGGAATATTTGAAGATGGATAGAAAAAAATATAGGAAAGGAAAATATTTAGAAATGGGAAAATATGATCACTAAAATAAGTTCATAATTTCTAAGTAATTTTTAAAAATGTGACGTACCTAGACCACCAATCTGAGCCACGTCACCTGTGAAAAATCTCTCAATGCCAATATGTAACGTACCCATTGACCCGGGTACCTCTAAATTTGTCTTCTTGGGAAAATTTGAATTTTTGCTACCAATCTTTAATTAATCAAGAAACATGTTACCAACACATGCAATAATCAAGAACATGATAAACCATATAAGAAATGAATAATCAGTTATGCACAACATTAACAACAAGCATGCACATTATAAACACATATTTCAGAGATAATAAATACATAGAAGAATATGAATTCTCAGAAAACACAGAGAGAAATTATATTTAAATTAACCATTCACCAATTGGATGCAGACGTTTAATGTTCCACCCAACCATAGACATTGTTGTTCCAAATCTCAAAATTAGGTCACCTTCGATTCGGGGCTATGAATCCACAAGGATGGGTCCTAGGTAGACTCTAACACACAACCAACATTCAATATCTCACAATTTCCCAACCACGTAGAAAATATTAGTTTATTATTTCTCTTCCCCTTTAGCCTGCACAACCCAAAGAAATGAGCTCCTTTTTTCTACAATGTAGTTCCTTAGGTTGTTCAACTTATTTTCCAAGGCTCCAGTGCTACTGGTCAGGAAATATCAATGCTAGAAACTCCAAGGATTCTAATATGTGCATTCCTTTCTAAAATAATTAACAGATACGTATAGCCAACAAGAAATGGCTCTTCCATTCCCCTAATTCATTTCTTATGCCTAGACCAAGAACAATAATGGATGAGAAACGAATAACAAATGAGTGAATAAAAATCAATGAGGAACAATGAATGGTGAACCCCCAAACAACTCAAAAGTGGGGTTTATATACTTACATGCAATAAGGCACCACATGGCTTCCACAAGAAAATTATGTAACCACTTTTCCCAACTAAATCCAAGATGCGTAATTAAAATAACAATATAAAGAATTAACCCCTTTACCCCACCTCTCTCATGGAATCATATCATTGTATCTCTGTCCTTGTCCCTCTTGCAACCAACAATGTATTTTATTAATATATTCAAAGTATTACATTTCTAGGAACTCCAACCATTCAACTTTATAGGCACTCCAACATTTCATGAATAAATAAAATACATTATTAATATGGGGACTCAAAACCGGGGTATTATAGAAAATGATTAAGAAATTAGAAAAGTTGAAGAAACAATACAGGTATGTAGACAAATATGTTGAATAATTTTGTAGAGTGGCCATGAGAGTTGGTCTTGTGAGAAATAGTGAAGAAAAGGATATCAAGTTTATGAATGACTTGAAATTGTCCATTCAAAGAGAAGTGTGTACGAATAAGGTGAATACCCTTGAGAAGGCTTAACAATTATCCTTGGAATCTGACAAGGTACTAATGAAAAGAAATCAAGAGAAAATAAGAGTGAGTGAAGAGAATATGTCTAGAGAATAAAAAACATATAAAGTACAAGTTGATGAGTTTATCAGGAAAAGTGGTGAGATATCATAAGAGGATAATATATAGGTTTGTATGGAGAGAGAGAGAGAGGGGTTCATGTATTTGAAAGCATGATAGAGAGAAAAATTAAAGGAGAAGTTGCAGTAGAAGCGTTGTCAAATGAGTGGTGTTGTAGCAAAAATGATTATGAAGGAGGTGTAGATGGGAGTGTTTGATGCCCATAATACTTTGTGTGTTTATTTTGTTTCATCTGAAGTAGAATATGTAGCACTATAGAAGGACATGGAACAAACTAGAGAAGAATTGCAACAAGAATCTTACAAAAATTAGAGTGAAGAAGATGTTAATGTGAATATGAAGAGTATCATTTCAACAAAAGAAACTTGAAGGTGAAGATGTGGAAGGAACATAAAAAGTTTATGTGTTCATTATGTTCAAAGCGGTTGTAGAAGAATAAGATGATGCCTAAGAGTAGTAAAGAAGAAAAGTAATCAAATGATTTGTAAAATTAGTCCAATAGGGGAGATGGAAGCAACAATGAAGGTAGCAGAGTGTGCACAACCGAGGGAAATGATATATCGTTTGAGTAGTAAGAATTTATTATGTTGCATGAGAGGGAGGTGAGGGATGGAGTAATTCTCATTGGGATAGAGTTGCAACAAGTTGTATAAGATATTATGGTGATGATGATGAAGGAGAGGATGTCACAGTGACAAATTAAATTTGGATATGATGTAGAGTGCATATTAATATACCTTCCCACCAAATTTAATAAGGTAATATTTGGTTTAAGCTCCATTACCAATCCTAAACTAAGCACACTAGATTTTCCTTATTTCAACAGTGATAAGGGTTTAGTATAATTTTGACCAATGCACCTTCAATTCTTAGATTTAGACTCTAAAATTTGGGTATGTAGTTGAGGACATGTTCCTATAATGGTCCACCAAATTTATTCATACAATATGGATTTTAAGGGGTTATCTTAATCCCTTCAGAGAACACAACAAAAAAGACACATATTTCCTTCCAAGTGTTCATTTTCCTAGTTTGACTTTGAATATTCAAACCCAAAAATCTAGATTACATATGGAACTTTAGGAGGTGATTAATAACTATGAAAGGTAGGATTAATTAAATAAATTTATATTTTATGTCATGTTAACATAATAGTTTCTTCGCCATGAGA
This sequence comes from Picea mariana, assembly GCA_032191745.1. Taxonomy (NCBI): domain Eukaryota; kingdom Viridiplantae; phylum Streptophyta; class Pinopsida; order Pinales; family Pinaceae; genus Picea; species Picea mariana. The sequence goes on along the minus strand of JASDQU010819086.1, from coordinate 59,230 downwards.
CATTTTGTATTAACATACAAAAGCATCATCATTTGGACTTTGAAACGGGAACTTGAGTATCACCTTGAGAGAATACCCATTCAACATTATTTTTATGAATGTGCATCACATTATCATTAGAATATGCACATAAGAGGTAAATAAATTCATCATTAATGGGAACATCTTCCTTGGTTAGTACAATCTCCTTCAAAATATCAAACATTAATGTATTTATTCTTGAACTTTGATCAAATCAAATTTGATCACGTATGTGCACATCCTTGTTTGCCTAAGTTAAGAGTGATTAATACTAGCACAGCCGCTAACTCGCGGTTGAGAATGCTGAAAGGTCGGCTAAGAACGTGTGCCATAAAACATCTGTGGGAATTCGTAATCCGTCTGGGGTAATATGAAACGTTTGGCTGCATGGTTTAATCCTATTTAATCATTTAAACGTGGCAATTACATATCCTTACTGTAATTTTTTAATGTGATTAGGTAAATGTTAAAAAGTAAACATGTTAACGGATGTCTTGATAAATGCAAGAAAATTATGAATAATAAATCTGACCCATTGATTTTGGAGGACGACTAAGAATACGCCAGCATCTTCAATGCATAGCCATCAAATTAGGGTTTAAGGTTAAATAAGGTTAAAAGATCATTAATTGTGCCCATTATCAATAGGTGTACGCCTTTCAGCATAATTACAAAATCCAATGTTATAAATAGACCACATTCTTTGATGATAATTGAGTCAAAATTAGTTATGAGTACAAAGTCCAAAGTGATTTATTTATTAAAGCATAATTTCTCATGATGCTT
>JASDQU010819086.1:17362-27876 GCA_032191745.1 Picea mariana | reverse complement strand
ACAAAATTGTGCCCAAGGTTTTTATGGAAGAACTAGGTCTGGAGATCGCCAAACCCTACCAAGACCTGTACTCCTTTGATTCTAAGAAAGTAATATGTCTGGGACTGATAAAGGATATGTTGGTTTATTTGGCACAATTACCAATGAAGAGTGTAGTGATGGAAGTTGTTGCGTCTAGAATTCCCCCGAAGTTTGGTATGATTTTATCCAGAACTTGGGCTAAGAAGGTTGGAGGATCATTACAAATGGACCTCACTTACGCCACCATCCCTGTGTTCGGAGGGGAACATAGGAGGCTATACAAAGAGGTAAGATTATCCTATATAGTTAGTGACCATCAGAACCCAAGTAATCACCCAATTTATGTTGTTGAGGGTGAGATCAGCTCATCTATTTTTCATTTGAATGATGACAAACCCGAAATATCAGTCAGCCAATGCAAATATCAACTACTGACAGATCAACAAAACAAAGTATGGAATATGTATTTCGGTGGCTCTTCATCAAAGGAAGGATACGGAGCAGGTATACTCCTCATATCCCCTTCATAAGAGGTAATAACACTCTATTATATGTTGGAGTTTGAAACTACTAATAATATAGTTGAATATGAAGCTTTGGTGTTGTGATTGAGGGTTGCCAAAGACATGGCCATTGATTGTTTAGCATTTTTTGGTGATACCAAGTTAATCATCAATCAGTTCAAGAACATATATCAAGCTAGATAACAAAGGATCAAGCAATATAGAAATGAGGTATGGGACCTGATCGACAATTTATTTCTAGCATTTAACATATCCTTCATTCCCAGAGAGGATAATCAGAAGGCAGATTCTTTGGACTTAGCTTCCATCACTTTTAGACCTCCCATTGGTCCAAATATTAAATATCAGGTGGAAATCCGACATAGAATAGCCATACTAGACAACATAAAGCACTGGCAAGTCTTTAGTGATGATCTAGAGCTACAGAGATTTCTACACACCATTGATGAATTCTCTAATATATCAATCAGCCAAGAAAGCCAAGAAGGTGAAAATAATGAATTAGAAAATCAGCAAACATCTCATATGCTAAAGACAATAGATGGAAAAAATATTATGGACCTAAAAACCAATCACATTCCAAGAGGACTAGCACCACTGGAAAGGTTGTTTGACAGTAATGATGTTTCCAAAGGAGCTTCCATGAAGAATCAAGAAGAAGAGATAACAGATTGCAATATTGGGACCACTGAGAATCCCAAGATCATCAAGTTGTCCAAAGCATTAGCTAGGGAACAAAAGGACAGGTATGTCAGTCTCATCAAAAATTTTGTTGATACGTTTGCATGGTCGTATGAGGATTTAAAGACATTTGACACTGACATCATCTAGCACAAGATCCCTCTAAAGGATGGCTCCAAGCCATTCATATAGAAGAATCAAAAATTTAATCCCATGTTGGTGTCCATAATTGAGAAAGAGCTTAAATGAATGTTGGATGCAAGGATTATTGTACCATAGAGGTAATCAAAATGGGTGGCCAACTTGGTAGCGGTGGGAAAGAAAAACAGGGAGATACGCTTGTGTGTTGATTTCTGAAACCTCAATAAGTGTTCTATAAAAGACAATTACCCCCTCCCCAAGATGGATCATATTTTACAGAGGGTGGTAGGTGCCCACAGGATTTCCTTGTTAGATGGATACTTTGGTTATAACCAGATAGTGGTGTGTGAAGAGGACAAAGAAAAAACAACATTCACCACCCCATGGGGAACATTCATGTACGACAAGATTCCTTTTGGGTGGATGAACGGAGGGGCCACTTTTCAGAGGGCCATGGACATAGATTTTGTGGGGGGAAAAGACAAATTTATGGTTATATATTTGGATGGCATCACCATTTTCTCCAAGTCTGATGATGAACATTTGTAGCATCTGGAGCAGGTTTTCCGGAAATGCAGGAGATATGAAATGTCTTTGAATCCTAGGAAGTCCCACTTTTCCATGCCAGAAGGAAATCTCCTGAGCCACATCATATCAGCAGGAGGTACAAAAATTGATCTAAAGGGAGTTTATGCCATTCAATAGATCGAAATCTCCAGAAATAAAAAGGTTATCCAGTCTTTCATTGGCAAGATAAACTTCCTAAGGCGCTTTGTGCCAAATTTCACTGAAATCCTGAAGCCTAACACTAACATGTTGAAGAAATATGTTGTGATAAAATGGTCACTAGAGAAAAAATCAACATTCCTAAGGATCAAGCAAGCTTTAGTTGAATCCCCTGTATTAGCCAGCCATGACTATGCCAAATATTTCTTCATATTCTCTTTCGCTTCCAAGGAAACCATTGTTGTTGTACTATTGCAGAAAAATGGAGAAGGGCATGAACAACCCAAAGCATTTTTTAGCAAAGCCCTTCGATATGTTTAGCTAAAGTATGATATATTAGAAAAGCAGGCTTATGCATTAGTCAAAGCACTCAATGCCTTCAGGGCATATGTGTTAGAGTCAAGCATAACGGCCTTTGTTCCTAGCAGTAGTTTCAAAGAGATTTTGGTCCAGCCAGACAATGAGGGGAAAAGAGGGAAGTGGATTGTCAAACTATTGGAGTATGACCTACACATAAAACCCACCAAGTTGATCAAGGGACAAGGACTTGCCAAGTTGTTATATGAATCAAACTGTAAGGTGCTATAATTGCATCAAATCTTCACCCAATCAGATGCACCCATCATACGGCCTGGACAAGACAGCATGCAGGTATTTGAAAATTACTCCTCTTCAACTTGGTATAGAAACATCATTTATTTTCTACAGCATCTTGAATGTCCACCAGATGTGAAGAAGACAAATGTCAAGTCTCTCAAATTGAAGGCTATCAAATTCTACATTTCAAACCAGAACTTGTATTGGAGGGATCATGTTGGCATCCTATTAAAATGCCTTGATGAAAATGAAGCCAAACAAGTCACAATAGAAATCCATAGAGGAGTATGTGGAGGACATCATCATTGGAAGGCCATAGCTCTCAGGATCCTAAGGATAGGGTACTACTAGCCCACCCTTTTCTCTAATGTATTTACTATTGTTAGGGCCTACAATGAATGTTATAAATTTGCAGAAAAATCGAAGTTACTATCATTACCCCTAAAACCTATCAATGCTAGTGGTTTGTTTCAGCAATGGGGGTTAGACTTCGTAGGTGAGATAAATCCACCCTCTAGTGGGAATCACAAGTGGATTCTCACTGCCACTGACTATTTCACCAAGTGGATCGAGGTCGTGCCCACCAGGAATTCCATTGACAAGGTGATCATGAATTTCCTGGAAATAATTATTTTCACCAGATTCGGTTGCTCCAGCAAGATTATAACAGAAAATTCCCAAGCATTCAACTCTAAAGCCATGATTGACTTATGTGTCAGTCATAACATTTCCCTGACACATTCCACGCCCTATTACCCTCAAGGGAATGGTTTGGTAGAGTCATCAAAAAAAAATCTCATCAGGATTATCAAGAAGTTGTTGGCTGAAAACAAGAAATCCTGGGAATTTAAACTCAAATATGCTTTGTGGGCCGAAAGAATCATTACCAAGAAGTTGTTGGGAACCTTGCCATTTCAGCTTTTCTATGGTGTAGACGTTTTCTTTCCCACCCAGCTTGGCATACCAGTCCTAAAATTATTACAGGAAGAGATTGAGGAGCCAAATGACATCCAAAGGAGAATATTCCATATTATAGAGGTTTAACAAAATACAGAAGCACTAGATCAGAGGACCAAAGCATACCAGAGCAAGATCAAATCATCCTTTGACAAGAAAACCAAGAAGGATATCTTTCAAGAAGGTGACCTGGTCTTGAGGTGGGATGACATAAGGGATGACAAGTCCAAGCACAGTAAGTTCGATAACCTCTGGTTTGTCCTTTTTAAAGTGGTTGAGGTTCTGTACAATAACACATTTATCTTGCACAATCTAGATGATGTAGAGATCTTCGGAGGCCCAGTAAATGGGAGCTTCCTGAAACACTATTTTGTTTAAGGATGAGGGAAGGTCCCTCTTGTGCCAAAGATTATTTCCTTTTATCTTTTCATTTGATTAGTTAGTTGTGTGCTAATAAAGACTCCATATCCCAACAAATGTATTGGGGTGTAGTTACTATTTTGAACTCCATAGATGCATGGCTAAGAAACAGTGCCAGAGATACATGGATGGAAGACAGAAAAAGAGGTAAGAAAAGGAAGGTTGGATCAAGTTATTGAGAAGTAATGCACATGATCTACTATTCTTTAGCACCTCACGGGGAAGTGTTATCTCTTATTGGAGCCAATGTTGGAACTTAGGTATACATCGTGTCCCTACCCCTTCGATTCACCTATAACATCTTCTTAAAGCCTAATTCTTTGTTTTGTTCTTGCTAAGTCATTCTCCATGTTTTAATTTTTCTCTTTAATTGATTCTTTGAGCCATCTTTTTGTTTTCTTGAGAGGTAATTTCATGTCATTGATTTGGTTTGAAATATGTGTCATCAAATTTACCACTAATAGAGCATGTAGCAGGTCGACCAAGTCCTTTGTTTGCACAGGAAACATCCAAAAGAAGAACGTAGCAATTCAAAAGAAGTCAATTTCGAGCTCAAATTGTGGGAACAGAAAGGTTAAATTTGCAATGATGGAGATCCGACGGGCCACTCAGATCGACGGTTTTCGTGCATTCGGGGTTTCTAAGTCATGAGGAGTTTAAGAGCCAAAGTGTCGAAGTTCTGGAGCCCCGAAGTGACGGAGTGGGCCCTCACTGCCATGTCACTTCGCAAGAACATTCATCCGGTAGGTTTTGGTCTAGAGAAAGCAAAGAGCCGAAGTGTCGAAGTGTTGAAGTTTTGGAGCCCTGAAGTGTCGGAGTGGGCCCTCACTTCCATGTCACTCCGGGCTTGTACCACTCTGATATTTTTTCAACTCATCTCTTGAACCCCAAAGAGTCAAAGTCATGAAGTCCTGAAACGATGAAGGTTAAAGGTTTAAAAAGGGGCGCCAAACCAAGAACGGGGAAACTACAAGTCCAGACTCCAGAAAAGCACAACACGACTTGATTATGTCCTCAAAAGGCTAAATGGGGGAAAGACAAAGCCGCACTTTCAGTTGTCTCCAGTGCCCCCCAACAATGCGCAGGCATTCTAATGCTCGACACATCACTCATCTCGGTCACTCTGAATCAGTTTATGTCAAAGGATTAGTGTGATTTAGCTTATGCACCAGTCTGGTCTACCACCAGCAGTAGTTTGCAGTTATTTAAGTTGATACATTTCAAGTTAATGCAGAATAAGTGGTCATTTGTGTTTGATATGAATCACGTCCCTTTTAATTAAGTTAAGTTTGAAGTGATGCATCACTAATCTTACAACAGTGTCATTTTTAAGTTAATAAGTTGTTTACAATTGTGAGTAGAGAGTGAAGCCTCAGTCTGAGATGGACGAGAGCCTTTGCAACTCTAATAAATATGCATTTTTTGTATGTTTTAAAGGTTTCATTTTTTGGGAAAAGGAGATCAATACAACAACTGGTTGGACCCATTTTGCGCATGGACTAAATCTCTCTACATGGTGAAGATATTATTGATGACAGTGTGTTTGTTTCCAAATTCGTATGTGTTTCTTATCTTGAATACAGTTTTTATTTGTGCAAAGTACATTTCTTTTCCTTCAGCTACTGTATAACTTGTCTTTATTAATATGCAACTTGTGATAACAACTATGCTTTGATGAAGATTTATTTTTATTGAAACCTGTGGGAGTAATTGTGTTCTGATACATGTTTAATGTCTTGAACGATATTTTAAGTATTAAACTTCTTGCAGCAGATTATTCATTGAGTGTTTTGTTGTTTCCCTTTGTTTTTTACCTCTATTATTTCACTTGGTTGTCACTAGTGTGCCACCAGCCAAGGAGGACCCTCATCCCTATCACTTTGCCAACCCAACCATGCTCTTGTCTTGGTAAAACCAACCCTCTAACTAACCAACAAAATTAAAAACCAACCATTCTAAACTTGAGGTGGCCTAGCTTTTCGCTTTAGCTTTTGCAGACTTTAGGACCAACAGGGAATTTGTGAAATTTGGCCAAGTGGTGAGATATTCTTAATTTAATATATATTCTAGCAAATTCAGACCTGGAATCGGTCAAATTTTAAGTTATAGGGAAGCCATGATAGATGGATCGATATTGGTTGAATAAACTCTCAATCCATGAATGAATTTGGAAAATTCGTACCAGGAATGTCAACCAACAATGATTTGTTGTCGTAGAGGTTGAATTGGTGTTATCGGATTGAAATTGAACAAATTTCATAGTTGTAGAATGTCCATGGTGAAAATTGGGAAAATTTAGGAAAAAGCCCCAAATTATGTAGTGGAATTCACGAGGAAATTGATGGGCAGAAAAATGAAGGTGCGCAGGTGTGCACACTAAAAATGTGTGAGGCGTAGTGAAAACCTTGTGATGTGTGGAAAATAAGGGTTTGCAGCTGTGTGCGCTAAAAGTTTTTTCTACAGAGTACATTTTGGGATGCACAGAAAAATATTGGTGCGCAGGTGTGCACATTTAAATTTGACGTTGTGCGGTGTAGAGTTGCTAATGCATGAAAAATAATGGTGTGTAGGTGTGCGCACTTAAATTTAGCATTGCGCGGTGTAGAGTTGGCAATGCACGAAAAATGACGGTGTGCGGGTGTGCACACTTAAATTTGGTGTTGCATGGTGTAGAGTTGGTAATGCATGAAAAGTAATGGTGCGCGGGTGTGCACACTTAAATTTGGTGCTACGCGGAGTAAAGGTGGTGAAGTGTGGAAACATATTAGTGCACGAATGTGCACACCAAATTTAGCATTGTGCGGTACAGATTGGGGAGAATGAATAATATTGGTGCACGCAGTGTACACACGCATAATATTGGCGTGTGGGGTGTGTGCATTGAGAATTGGCAAAGCATAGGGGAAATTTTTTGGTGCGCGGGCAATGTTGGTATGCAGTGCATGCATGTTGAATATTCATGTTGCGTGATGGTTTAATTAATGGTGCATGGAGAGTACCGGTGCGCAGTATGAGCACACTTAAAACTTTCATGGTGCAGTGCGTAGAGTGAAATGTGCATAGAATATTATCATGCGACACAAAAAATGTGCACAATAGGTATTAGTGCATGAACAAAAATTGTGAACAAAAATTGTGCACGACAGATATTGGCATGAGACACAAAAGTAGTGCACACCAGATATTGGCATGACAGAGAAGTGATCTTCACTGGTTATAGGTATGTGGAGCATGCACTGCCTTATGGCGTTGTTTCACATGCTAAATATGGGTGTAAATTTTCAAATTGGTGCATGCGAAGACGTTTGGATGGTCTACAACAACAGAAAACCAGTGAATTTCTGCGATAATTTATATTGTTTGACGGTCATATTTTGGCAACGCGTTTTTGAGTCCCTAAACAACATTTTTATCTACTCAAAAGCCACGAGAAAAGAGTGCAATAAGGAAAACTCTATCATTGCAACTCAAATTAAATATCCTGGAGATATTTTTCTAATGGTGTAAACCATTCGTCAAACAGAGCTTTTATGAGGAAGTTACAGGACAAATAGTGGAGAGTAAATTTTAAGACTCAATTAACTTTTGAGGGCCATAACTTTATGCTATGGAATCGGATTGAGGCACAAGAGTAGTATATGGAAATATATTGAACCATAGAAAATAGTCATGGAGCTGAATTAAAATTATCAGGATGTTAAAAATGTTTAAGATGGCACAGAAGGTACATGTAGCATTCAAGGCCAAAAACACTAATTGGCCTAGAACTTTTGCAGGTTGTAACTAGCATCCCAAAACCCAAAAAGAGGTGAAACTTGGACAGACTGTCCAAAATATGTATATGAAGAAACCCAATTGGTCTCATTCCAAAACTCTAATGGAGCAGGTGCAAAATTGCATAATTATAGCACAGATTTGCACCAAGTTGAAGTGTGAGCAGAAGAATTAATGGACAATATTCAAATAACCATAACTTTTTGCTCGCGATTCATAATTGAGCAAGGAAGCAGGCGTTGGAAAGGTATTAGATAGTAGAATATATATATATTCATCCATAAAACTGATCTGGGTAGTCAATTTTACAAGAAATCAGAAGAAATAATTATGATGCATTATTGAACCAGAATTGTACATAATTTCATGATTTTGTTAAATTATTTAGCCTAAAAAGTCTTGTTGGATGCACATTTTGCAGAGTTAAAAAAAATTAGATCAAAACAGGATCAGCACAGAGTTCAAAATCATGGAAGATATACAAGGGGCTTACAGCAATGAAAATGAGATCAGAGGGATGTATATCAATATGGGTAATGAAGGTACAAATTCAAATGGACATGGAGAAGGAAAGAAAGAAAGCATGAACTTGGTAGAGACCATTAAAACTTTGGAAAAGGATTTCCTAAGTTATAAAGTTGATAATGAGAGGATTATGAAATAAAAGGAGCAACAAGAGGGCTTCAACGTAAATTTAATGTAGATCTTGGACATAATAGAAAAGAAGATGGATAAGGAGAATGACTCAAGCAAATTAGGAAGTCACAAGTCTCATGATGAGAGGAGAAGAACAAGAAGTGTTGGAAGACATCACCATAACTCCCCAAAGAATTCCAATAGGAGAGAACACAAGATTTCAAGTCCATCCCATGTCAGGAAACATGAGAGGAGGTCTTAGGTGGATGAGCTACAAGGAGAAATGAACAAAATCAAGCCTCCTACATTTGATGTTGAGCACAAGAAGGATGAGGATGCAGAGACATGGCTACTAAGCATGAGGAATCATTTTCAATTGCATAATTACTCTTCACACGTAGAAGGAAGAATTTCCATCTATCATATCAAGGGAAAGACATCCATGTGGTGGAACCAATTTGTGCAGGTGCAACACATTGATGAGAAAAATTTTACTTGGAGGGAATTCAAGACATATTTTCAAAACAAATACTTGACTAAGAGATACTATGACAAGAAAATGAAGGAGTTATTTGAACTCAAGCTTGGGAGTATGACCATAGATGGATACGAGAGGAAGTTTTTAGAGTTGTTGAAGTATGTTTCTTTCATAAAGGATGGGTCAGTTAAGATTCAGAGGTATTTGAGTGGGCTGCCATCATTTATCAGTGACAAGATACAATATGATGATCCCAAAACATTGGAGGAGACCATAAGGCAAGATAAATGCATTCATGATCAAAATAAAGGAATGCCAACTTTCCAAAAATCTTGGGAAGACAAGAAGAAAAACAATACGGAACAAAGGAAGAAGGGGACTAAGCCACCATTTTTGAGAAATAATCCTCAAGGACATCCAGCTTCTAGAGAATGCATAATGACCAAGACAGTGGGGAATAGACCAAGGCAACCACCTATTCAATGTTGGGGTTTGTTAGGATATTTAGACACTTAGGAGTTAGTTAAGATCTACTTGGTCTAATATGTCGTTAGGTAAAAGTGTGTTTCTTAGTGTGTTTCTTTAGTATGCATTAGTATGCATTTGTAGTTAGGAAATCTGACGGTCATGATATGTTCCCGACATAGAGTGATCTGACGGTTCATACTCTCCTTGATCCTAAAGGCCATTGATCCATGGCTTAACACCCAATTGGTCCATGATCTCTATTTAAAGAGCATGAAGGGTCATTTGTTGATGATCGATTGTGAGAAAATCTCTTGTAAAATCTCTCTGTAATCTTTTTCTTTGCATTAATAAACTGCTCCAAGTGGCCACGTTGGCTGGGGCCGTGGATGTTTCCTCGTAGGGGTTTTACCATGTGAAAACATCGGTGTGTTGATCTTTGATCTAGTTATGTGAGGGGTTATTGAATGTTTTCATCCTCTGTTGGAATACCTGCATTGTCGAACATGGTATCAGAGCCTGTTTGAAGACCCGCTCCTGTTGTAGATCGAGATCGTGAAGCCGAGTTGCCTCATCTCCATTTTCTGGCATTTTCATACATTTATGGGCTAAGAGGACTATTCCATTGCATCTGGAGCACTCGTTTCATTTAGGAACACTTTTCATTTCACTCGAAAAGGTTTTCGTTTGCCCAAGATACGACCATTACAGTCAGATCTGGAGGTATAAAGCCTGAATACGCATTTTTTAAATTTTTGCAAAGTTTTATTTTGATTTTATTTCAGTTTGTATTTTTTATTTATGGGTTGCTACTCTTTTAAATCTGCGTATGCTCTTTTCCCCACGCTCTGTGTGATCTCGGAAAATCAGAACAGATAGGAAAAGGTGCATCTTCTGGGTAAGCTAACCGAGATCTAACCCTTGTTGTCATCGAGAAGCAAAAAAAAATTTCTTGTGTGAAAAGACGTTTTTTTTAGCATGCTCTCCAAGACCATCTTTCACAACAACAAAAAAAACACCCCCAATCCTCCTTCTGAACATTACAATATGTTTTTCTAGACCATTTGGTTAAAACTTGCCTTATTAAGTAAGAG
>JASDQU010819085.1:13878-35349 GCA_032191745.1 Picea mariana | reverse complement strand
GGATTGTATCTTCCTCTTGGAGGTTTATCCGTCCCTTTACATTTGGAAGCTGTAGCTACCTTTGAAAGTCATTACTTCTCTTCAACAATAACTATTGATTATTTCTCATATAGTGTGCATGGTCTATTGTGGTGTATTGGTGTAACTCTTATACTATTGTTCATTGCTCATTGGATATAGTTGAATGGTTTAAGTATAAGTTGAAAAAGGTTTTAAATTGTACCTGATACTGATTCACCCCCCTCTCAGTATCAACATTACAGGCTTTGAACAAGAGATAAACTGCACATTAATCTCCTCCTTTTATCCTTCATGGCTCTCACAAGGATCAGATTCACAATCATAATGAACAAGAACGATGGAAAAGCTATGCTCTTCGTCATCTTTGTTGGGATATTCATTAAAAGTTGGCTTCTCTGGGTCAGTACTTGACATCACTACTTCATCATGAGTAGGGCTGCAAAAATTATTTGTTTCTAAGACTAGAATATCCTTTTCATCTCCTTCATAAGAGAAACAAACACGATGTGCCCCCAATTTTTCTATTTCTGCAGCAAGTGCTCCTACCGGCTTCACCAACTCACCCAAGGAATCTCCTTCATACTCACAGCCTTCATTAGAAACATCCATATCTTGAGCACAATATTTATATCCCTCACAACAATTATGACATATTAACTCAGAGGTATGATAAATTTGACAATGAGCATTGAAAATTGCATGAAACTGCTCCAGGGAGGATATTCTAGCAGGGCGCAAGGAGTGATACCAGTCATGAGAATCTCCTGCTAATGAGAACATGAGCATCTTCAATAATACATCATCATGATGTATTTTTCACTAATGCATAAGTTCATGAAACTAACAGAGATGCTCGAGAGGGTTGTCATCTTTATGTTCTCTAAAAATGGGCAAACAATCACCCCACTCATCGATAGTAGGAAGAAATTAGGAAAACTAGGAACAATAGAGAAATTAAAAGAAGCAAACCTTTGACACAAGATATTTTCCATTTCAAAACAGTGGAGTCGCCACTGAATCCTTTAATCATGGAGTCGCCAGGTCAATGATATGCATTATGAATGTGTCTGGTCTTTGCTCACCATCAAAGGCTAAATCTGAGCATTATCGTTCTCCCAGGGAGATTTTCAATTTGGGACAGTAGCTAAAGCCTTCTCGAGAAAGATTTTAGTTTCTGATAATTTTCTCTAGGTCAGATTTAGGTGTAGCTAGAGGAAGATGTGGAGTAGATTTCATGTGTCTTCCTATGGAAACCATAACTAAAAACATGGAGTTGAAATAGTGGGGTTGCCAGGTGCAAGTTGAAATCTTTGATGTACTGAGTTCTAATGCACCTTCAGAATCAATAAGCTTTGTCATTCAATCTCAAGGAAATGTCTTCAATTCGTTCCTCGACAACGACACCATGAATGTTAGCACTGAGAGGCACCCTCCGACTGCGAGAGGATAAGCCCAGTACCCATCAAATTTTTATGTCACAATGAATAATTTTAAAGAGGTCAAATGGATAAGACTCAAGTTATGAATGATGTTCAACATAGAACTCGACAAGAAATGCACAGCGGAGTGAGGGACAGATTAACTTCAATCATTGAATTGAGTTTAAGTGTGAGAAGAGGGAAGACTTAGTGATAAAGGTGAACAAGACTGCTATGGGCATCAGGCTTTCTAGTAGCTTGGAGAAGAAAGGCTCAGATTCAAGATCACTCTCAAGCATAGGCTACAGACACTGAACAATGTCTAAACAACATAGTCACAACATTTCGATGATCAAACCTTCATCACAATGTTGTTACAACAACTCGATTGGATCCTCCATGCCTAAGACATTCAATGTAAGATGGAAAAGAGATAACAATGAGGCTGACTAAAACTGTTCACAACATCGTTGTAATCAAACCTACATCACAACAACATAACAAACCATGCCCGTGTGTTTTAGCACAATTTGTTACAAAGAGATGAAATAGGTTTCCTTCTATTAATCTGAAAGTCTCAAATCTAATACATAAATAGCTAACAGTTCTGGCATGAAAACATTACAAACCAGGGAGCTCTACTCCACCAGTTGATGACCATAACAAAATAACAAAAATAACTATATAACTCAGAACAATTTTCCAGTCCCAAGAGAATGACCTGATTACTACAATCAAACTTTGCGTTTGTGTCTTCCCTGTCAGACTCTGCGTGCAGACTGCCCATGCACTTCTTCTGACAAACTGCCCATGCAATTATTTTGTCAGACGCGAGCTCAGATCTAGTAGTCCTTTTTGGATTTCCATTTCTGTGGTAAGACGAGGTTTCAACCACCTCCATGGTTGGTGTCAGTGTCAAAGCATTCATCAATCTCTGCCACAAAGTGTGTCCAAGAAACATACCCTTGGTGGGAAATGTTTCTCCGTTTCCACCATTTCCAACATTCTCGATCTAGATGGATAACACCATATCGAAGTTTGGTCAACTCATTTGTAATGCCATAAAAAGAGAAATAATGTTCTATTTGAGTTACCCAACTAGTGGGATCTGAGCCATCAAATTTGGTCACATCCACCTGCGGAAGGCGTAGGTCACGCTGAAATTGATGGGGATGAAATTTATGGGTATGAGAGGAAGCTTCACCTTCGGTATGTAATGGTGGGTCATATAAGGGAGGATATTCAAGGATATGCAGCTTGGTGTAGATCATCATATTGACAGATTCAATATGGGTAGTAATTTCTTGTTTGAGGTCTTGTTTGAGTTCCTCGATTGAGGCGGTGATGGAGGAATGCATGTTTTTATTGATGGTGGAAATATTGGCATTGATTTGTCTCACTTCTTTTTGGGTCTCTATGAAATTAGAGTGCAAGGTATTGAAGCAAGCTTCCAAGTCTTAGCTACGGGTATGGGCCATGATGACGAGGGAACCGAAAAGGGGTAGGTGGGGTCAAAATATTTGCTGAAAAATGATAAGTATGAATGTGATAAGGTCAAAGAGAGAAATCCAATTGAATACGTCTCAAATAATGGTGCCAACAGGATCCAAACTACTCTGATATGAAGAATACTGTAGTGATGAAATTCCCAAATGCTTAATTAGGAAGAAATGTGTAGTAATTTGGAAACTTGAATGCAGGAGACACAGTTGCGTGGCAATAGATCTTGTCCATTTTATTTTTTGTTTCTGTCCCCAAGGTTAGGTATGCAAGGGTTCTAAAAACAAGGGTTTTCCCTGTGCTATAGCTCTCTGATATATGTGTGGGGTCCAACATTAGTAATTAGACCAATATCTCAGGGCACCATCTAAGGAGGCTAGACCGTGCCCTTAGTCGTACTACCTGACTACCTAGGTACTAGAAAGTATCTTCCCGAGTGTTGTTATCTGTGGCACTATAGCAGTCAGGTGACTGATCGATTTATCTATGGAGGGCTTCAGGAAATATAGGTTGATCCGTATACAAGTGTTGTCTGATGCGTTACCACTCGAAGGGGTACCAACAGGGGTTACAAGGGTGGCCAATAGATGTGCGCTTAAGTAACACTTGTATTACATGCGTGTATGAATCCTCGACCATGGGTTTATGCGCATAACGACACGTCTATGTAGCTTAAAGATGTTGGAATACGTCTCTACCCTGAAAAAAATTAACCAACAATTTTTTGTCGAGGAAGGTGCTCTGATACCACTTGTAATATTCCAAATATAAAAAAGTATGCAGAATAGAAATAAATATCTAGAAATGGTAGATGAACAACAATATAACTAGAACATCACCACAATAATACCAAAATGATACCAGAATAACACCAGAAAGAGCAGTTTCATTACTGAGAGCAATGTTCACTTGCCTCTTCGAGGGAGAAACCTCCAGTAGAGAAGATCTCGATTACAATAATATCTAAGACAAAAGTTCTCATACCCTCGACTCCTATTTATACTAAATATGTCTATAAAAAAGAACCATATAGAGGAACATCCTTCTAGAAGAGAAAGCTTTTATTAGGTCTTATTACATTGGACTTATTCTTCCTAATTGCTAGGCCTTATTAATATTTACCTTTATTATATCAAAATATATTATTCTACCTACGTGAGGGGTTAGGTCCCTAACAAAATCGCATGATGCAACACTAAACTGTAAGACAAAACAATTATGTTTGATAGATAATTTGGCGAAGAGTAGAGTGTTTGTAGGAGAAACTAGGGACTGTCCTTGAGGTTTATTTCTTCCCTACAGCTACAGAAGAGTATGCACAAGGGATGAAAGTTATATGCAATCTTAGCGCTAAAACAAAAGGGTGAGGTGGAAGGAATAAAAAACCTTCATTTAGTAGAAGAGTTTGTAGATGTATTCCCTGAAGAGTTGTTAGGTTTTCTGCACGAAAGAGAGTTGGAGTTTACATTATACTTGAAACCTGGAACTAAACCAATAGACTCCTTACCATATTTCAACGCCTAAATTGCAGGAGTTGAAAATTAAATTGAAGGATTTGTTGGATTTGGGACTTATATGTATGAGCATGTCATCGTGGGGTGCACCGGTGATTTGTTTTAGAAAGAAATATGATTCATGGAAGGTTTGTATTGACTATCGTCAATTGAAAAAATCTACGATCAACAACTAGTATCTGTTTCCAAGGATAGACAATTTGTTTGATCAGATGAAAGGAGAAATGATGTTTTCAAAGATTTATTTAAGATCGATATATCATCAATTATGGATTAAGAAGGAAGATATCCCTAAGACCACGTTTAAGACTAGATTCATACACTATGAGTTTACAGTTTTACCATTCGGGTTGACGAATGCCCCGAGGGTATTCATGAGTTTGATGATTGGGGTGTTCTGCGAGTACTTGGACAAGTTCTATCAAGTATTTATTGATGACATACTAATTTTTTATTGGACTAAAGAACATAATGACGAACACTTGATATTGGTCCTACAATTTCTAAGAGAAAACAAATTGTGTGGGAATCTATCGAAACGTTATTTTTACCAATCGAAGATTCATTATTTGGGACATGTCATATCTGGAGAAGGTATCGTTGTTGATCCAGTGAAGGTAGAGGCTATTATGGAATGACCATCATCGACAAATGTACAAGAAGTATGTAGCTTTATAAGTATAGTAGGATAATATATCTTAATGCGAATCTGCGAGAAAATATTCTAGCTCTCTAGATTGAGGATGATTGGTACAATGAAGTTAAGGCTAATACCAGAGAAGATACCATGATGGTACCGAAGTTTGAAGGTTATTATATGGACAACGACGGATTTTTGAGATATAATGAAAGAATATACGTACCACCTAATAATGAATTAAGAAGTTTGATATTAAACGAATCTCATCGAGCAGTTTACATGGATCATCCAGGATTCATGAAGATGAGGGAAGACATTAACCCTTTATTCTTCTGGAAGGGAATGAAGACAGACGTAGTGAGTTATATGTCAATATGTATAGAATGTCAACAGTTGAAGGTTGAAAATAGACATCCATAAGGATTTTTACAACCACACATTATTCCTGAATCGAAATGGGAGGTCATTTCGATGGATTAATTGTTGGATTTACACTTACGACAAGGAGACATGGTTCAATTTTTGTAGTAATTGACACTCTAACAAAGAGTGCACACTTTATTATAGTGCGTACAATGTATAAGAAACCGGTTATAGCCAGATTTTTTGTTAGTGAGATTGTGAGGTTACATGGAGTACCAATAAGGATCATATCTGATCGAGGATCAATGTTTATACGACAATTTTGGACCAATTTCCAAGTTTCCTTGGGAATGCAACTGAATTTTGGCACAATATATCACACAGAGACATATAGACAAACAGAGAGAATGAACCAAATTTTGGAGGATATTGTGTGTATTTATGTAATGGATCAACATAAATGTTGGGAACACTTCTTTCCATTGGTACATTTGGCATACAACAACAACTACCAGAGTACGATTAATATGGAAACATTTGAGTTTCTTTACAGGCGACCATGTCAAACGTCGTTGAGTTGGGATCAACTTTAGGATAGGGTACCGGTGGGACTAGAAGTGATCCAAGAAATGGAAGAACATATGCAATCAATAAGATAGAGGATTCAAGAAGAACAGGATTAAAAAAAACATTATTTTGATGCACATCGCGTTGACCACAGTTATGAAGTCGGTGATAGAGTTTTCTTGCTAGTAAAATTGCACAAGAGTTCGATCAAGTTGTGAAAGGGTTTTAAACTCTCTCCTAGGTTTATGGGACCTTTAAAAGTTGTGGAAAAAAAAGGACCCATGGCTTATCAACCAGCCTTGCCTGATTCTTTGAGGCATATGCATATTGTATTTCATGTATCTGTTTTATGACATTATATTAGTGATCCATCACATGTTATTGAAATTCCTTTTTTGCAGATTTGGGATAGGGGTGCTCTCATGGCAGAGCCAATCCACATTCTAGACCATCGCATTCGACATCTCTGGTGTCGAGTAGTCGATCAGGTCAAGGTCCAGCGGGACAACTATAGTCCACACTTGACTACCTAAGAGGACACATATGAGATGCATCAACAATTTCCTTACTTGTTTGATAGATTAGACATATAGATCCATGCTAGATATAATTATTTACTTTCATTTATATACTATACAAACTTCGGGATGAATTTTAAAACAAGAGGGGGAGTATGTAACATCTCGTTCTATTGAGCACACTTTTATTGACATATTCTTTGAGGAAACTTGCATGCAAATCATTCGGTTATGGTGCATTATGATTTCGTTTCAATTATGGGTTATATATGATGATGTTGATGTATGGTGACTTATTTCTATTTTGATGTATATGTATAATTAATTTAAAAAGTTAATTATTTGTGCATGGGGACATGTGTCATTGGGGATTTTTCTATAAAACAAATGGTGTAGAAGAGAAATGGATCTAATTTTTTGTTGGTAATGTTACGCTGCCAAAATTTTGTGGATTTTGTTTTACTTGTGAGAGTTGGGATACCAAGCTTGTAGAAAGAGTGGAAGCTATTCCTTGCAAGGCAAGACTTGGAGCTATTGTTTGTTGGTTTCTTGTTGGTGACCCCTTTGCGGCTCGGGGGGCTAAGGGGGAAGAAGAGTATCCCTAGAGTTGGATAGGAAGTACTGATGAAGTTTCGGTGATTAGCAAGTGGGAGAACAAAAGGAGCACAAGTCTTTGAAAGACATCATCAACTCTCAGTCTTCATTAGTTTCAATATTTTATTTTTGAATTTGATTAGTTTGTATATTAAAATGGATATAGTAGATGCAAAATTTAATTAGAAATTTTGGAAGCCAATTTGTTCCCTTCACTCCCAACTAAATGATAGTTTCGATACTTAAAGATTAGTATTATCGTTAAAAATTATTGCAATCCGAACTTGTATTTCGAGAGGTCTTGTAATTTCCTATTGTAAATTTCAAAACCATATTTCATATGGTTTAAACAATTATTTAATTGCCAATAAGCTTTTGAATATTTATGATTGTGGTATTTAGTTGAATTTTCTAGGTTCATGATTATTGTATTGATTCACTGTCAAGATTAAAGGCATATAAAAATTTTAGAAAGCTTTAGTCGTTGAAATTTTAATACGATTCCAGAGATTTTATTTCCTTGGGAATTCTATCACGATTCTTGAATTGATGTGTTTGCCTAGTAGTTATATTGTTTTTGCAAATTCATTAAAAAAAAAAGTGACTTTCGTCAAAATTGTTGCGTTGATTGTCACCCAAGAATCCAAGGTTGATAGTCACTGTAATTTTATTGAATTACGAATTGAAGGACTCCGTTGGATTCCTTATGAAGGTTAATGCAATTCCAGAATTTAAAATGTCGCTGTAAAATTTAATTCGCAAATCCTGAACTATATTATCGTTTTAATCTTCGATTACTATCTTGCAATCTGGGATTAAAATTCACTGTGTATTAAATTGATATCCGATTGGAATGATTCTATTCTCTCCCTTATACCATTGAATAATTTGGCAGTAAGAAATAGAATTTAGCGTAATAATTAATCTTGTTCCACCCAGATCTTCGATATACTCTTTTATTTAATAATCAGTCGAACTTCGGATAATTAATGTAGAGAGCCCAACTCCTTGCGTGGATTGGTGTTGTAGCAATATCACTTGGATATTGACTACTTCAGCTCTTTCACACGTAGATTCTGTAGGTTCTTCCATGTGTGCGAATTTTTGGAATGGTTGTCATAGTTACCAGTTCGCCAATTCACCTTGTGTACGAGTCTTAGGACCTTCTTAGTTCTCAACCTAGATATGTGGTATTCTTAGGGAATAGGTAATTTTGTCTAGACAATGAATGACAATAGATTTTGTATTCGTATAGATATGGTACATTGGTCTAGATGTTGACTAATTATTGATGATTTTATTCTTAAGAAAAGATATTTTGTTAAATGGTGAGTAATAATTATATGATGGAATTCATAAAGAGAAGGAATATTATCTAGATGATGAATAATTATTGTTTTTGTAATCTTTAAGGGAAGGGAACATGTTGTCTAGTATTTGAGAAATTGAATGATTTAAATTGTGTTTTGATATAGTATCTTACTATTAATTTAGTCATGAGTTTAGATGAGAGTTGGTTATGGAAATAGATAATTCCATGTTCTTAAGAACAATCACCAATCCTGAGACCTTAAATGGTCAAAATCAATCGGATGAACCCTGGACTTGAGCATTGACTATGTGCCTTGGAGGTCCTAACTTTGCAGGGTAGGTTGGGAAGATAGTCATCCTTGTTATCTTTATGAGATATGATTGATCCATTAGTATCATGTTGGTGTAATTGATTATTTGCATGTAGTGATGTAGATGAAAACATGATATGTAATAATGATGTATGTTATTGTGCACATCACTTGTTCTAACTGATGTTTAATTTTATTTTATTTTTATTGTATCTACTTAATTTATGTCTTAACGGAGGGGTCGTTACATATGGTATTACAGAGGGTTCAACCCTATGACATTGGAACGATACGCCTTTGACTGTGTTAAAAATTAAATGATTAAAGATGTATCGCTAATTAATTTGAAATTTTCCATGCCGGTAATCATGGTTAGAGGACACAGGGGAAGTAGACAACGTGGTACTCTAGGAAGAGGTGAGACCCTTCGATAGTATCTACACCAGAGGGATACAAACCTCAGAGAGATGAGAAGACGACTGATCAACAACTTGTTGTTGTGGGAGCTGTGGTAGGTATGATGAGATCCTTTGAGAGGGTGTCATAGGCGTTGATCAACCGCCTGGATTGAGATGAAAGTAGAGAATTTGTGCCCAATGAGGGCTCATAGCGTGCTCTAGATAGTAATAGTAGTATACATAGAGAACTCGAGAAAGTGAAGTTTCCCGAGTTCTGGGGTACCACAGACGGCTTAACCACCAAGGATTGTTTGGATAACATGATGATGTGCTTCGCACTTCGTGATTACACCTACAACATGAAAGTCTGTATGACAGTATTTCAACTGAAAGAGAGTGCTTTACTTTGGTGGAAGACACTCCTTCCTCAACTAAACATGGTCGTGGAAGACGTGTCATGCAAACTGTTCAAGGAACGGTTCCAGGAGAGGTACTTGTCCACTGAATTCATTGAGAACCAACTTAATGATATCAACTCCTTAAAATAGGATAGTCATACGGTGATAGAGTATGAGACAAGGTTCATGGAGCTACTTAGGTATGCTCCACATCTGAACACAGAGAAGTTAAAGGGCCACAATTTTGTGTTCGATCTCAAATTCAACATTCGTGTGAAGGTGAGGATCCTAATGCCTCAAATGCTGAATGATGCAGTTCAAAAGGCCCTCATAGCTAAGGAAGAATGCAACAATGGGGGTTAGGGAAGGACTAGTTCTATACTGACTGGACATATGCCATCAGTAGTGAAATAACTTCAAACACCAGCCAAACAAAATTTTGGGCACTGAGATATGCCTAGAGGACCTATGTTCTCGACATTGAGACAACATGATCCTCGGGAGAGGACTCCTTACAGATTACCACATTAGCAACAAAAACAAAATCATCCAAAACAATAGAAACAATTTAGGCATGTTCAACATAATAGAACAAGATCACAGATTGCTAGGCCAACAACTTCTACTTCGGGGACCAGGAGAACTGAATTGAAGACTAGATGTTGGATATGTGGAGAGCCACATTAACAATGATATTGTCTGATTGAGAAGGCCGGAATGGCCAAATCATGAGGACCCACTATGGTTGGAGATCTGAGCAAGGCCCACAGAATTCATAAAGTGGTAAAAACATGTCAGGCCAAGCACCAGTCCACTACGATCGAGACGTCATGTATGATCGTCGATTAAACCTTTAGTATTTTGATAGATCTAGGAGCTACATAGATATTTACTCCTAGTGCAGTGATAAATAGAATTAAGGTAAAGGAAGTCGAGCAAGACAACTTCAAATACGTAGAAATGGCATCGGGTGCCAAACAAAATGTTGGAGAAAAAGGTGACAGACTATAGTATTAACTTGGGAGATTTTGTAACAAAAGTAGATATTTATGTCACGATATTAGGACATTATGACATAGTGATTGGTATGGACTGGATAAATTCGCATGATGCGATACATAATTGTAATAACAATTTTTTTTAATTTTGATAGATGATTTGTGGTTAATTAGAGTGATTGTAGGAATAAACCAGGGAGTGACCTTGAGGTTTGTTTCTTCCATACAACTACATAATAGTATGTGCAAGGGATGCAAGCTATATGAAATCTTAGTGCTAAATTAAAAGGGAGAGGCGGAAGGAATAAAAAACATTCCTTTAGTACAAGAGTTTGGAGATGTATTCCCTGAAGAGTTTCTAGGTTTACTGCTCGAAAGAGAGTTGGAGTTTACAATAGACTTGAAACCTGGAACTAAACTGATAGAGAGAATGTCTTATCGGATGTCAACGCATTGCAGGAGTTTAAAATGCAATTGAAGTATTTGTTGGATTTGAGACTTATACATCCGAGCATATTATCGTGGGGTGTGTCAATGATTTATTTTAGAAATAAAGATGGGTCCTGGAGGATTTTTATTCACTATCGTCAATTGAACAAAGTTGTGATCAAGAAACAATATCTGTTTCCAAAGATTGACGATTTGTTTAATCAGATGAAAGGAGCAACGATGTTTTTGGAGATTTATTTAAGATCGAGATATCAACAATTATGGATTAAGGAGAAAGATATCCCTAAGAACACATTGAAGACTAGATTCATACACTATGAGTTTACAGTTTTACCGTTCAGGTTGAAAAACGCCTCGGGGGTATTCATGAATTTGATGAATGGGGTGTTCCGTGAGTACTTGGACAAGTTCTATCAAGTATTTATTTATGACATAATAATTTATTCTTGGATGAAAGAAGAGCATGTTGAACACTTGATATTGTTTCTACAATGTCTAAGAGAAAACAAATTGTGTGGGAAGCTATAGAAATGTTATTTTTTCCAATCAAAGATGCATTATTTGGGACATATCATATCTAGAGAAGGTATCGTTGTTGATCCAGTGAGGGTAGAGGCTATTATGGAAAGGCCAACACCGATGAATGTACACAAAGTATGTAGATTTATGGGTTTGGTAGGATAATACTTCTTAATACGAATTTGCGAGAAAATATTCTAGCTCTATAGATTGACAATGATTGGTAAAAGGAAGTTAAGGCTAATACCAGAGAAGATACCATAATGGTACCGAAGTTTGAAGGTTATTATATGGACAATGACGGATTTTTGAGATATAATGACATAATATACGTACCCCCTAATGATGAATTAAGAAGTTTGATCTTAAACAAAGCTTATCGAGCAGTTTATATGGCTCATCCAGGAGTCATGAAGATGAGGGTAGACCTTAAGCCTTTATTATTCTGGAAGGGAATGAAGATGGACATAGTGAGTTATGTGGCAAGATCATCATGTGAAGGATAAACATAGACATACAACAAGACTCTTACAAGCAAACATTATTATTTAATCGAAATGGGAGGTCATTTCTATGGATTTTATTGTTGTATTTCCACTTAAGAAATTGAGACACGATTCAATTTTTTTAGTAATTGACGCTCTGACGAAGAGTGCACACTTTATTCTAGTGTGTACGATGTATCATGCACCGGTTATAGCTTGAGTTTTTTTTTAGTGAGATTGTGAGGTTACATAGAGTACCAATAAGGATCATATCTGATCGAAGATTGGTGTTTACAGGATGGTTTTGGACCAGTTTCGCATATCATATCATAGCTGTGCAAGGGATGCAAGCTATATGAAATATTAGTGCTAAATGAAAAGGGAGAGTCGGAAGGATAAAAAACCTTCCTTTAGTACAAGAGTTTGGAGACGTATTCCTTGAAGAGTTCCTAGGTTTACTGACCGAAAGAGATTTGGAGTTTACAATAGACTTGAAACCTGGAACTGAACCAATAGAGGATGTCAACTCATTGCAGGAGTTTAAAATGCAATTGATGTATTTGTTGGATTTGGGACTTATACATCTGAGCATATCGTCATGGGATGTGCCAATGATTTATTTTAGAAATAAAGATGGGTCATGGAGGATTTTTATTCACTATCGTCAATTGAACAAAGTTGTGATCAAGAAACAATATCTGTTTCCAAGGATTGACGATTTGTTTAATCGGATGAAAGGAGAAACAATGTTTTTGAATATTGATTTAAGATCGAGATATCATCAATTATGGATTAAGGAGAAAGATATCCCTAAGACCACATTTAATACTAGATTCATACACTATGAGTTTACAGTTTTACCGTTCGGGTTGAAAAACACCTTGGGGGTATTCATGAGTTTGATGAATGGGGTGTTCCGCAAGTACTTGGACAAGTTCTATCAAGTATTTATTTATGACATAATAATTTATTCTTGGACAAAAGAAGAGCATGACGAACACTTGATATTGGTCCTACAATGTTTAAGAGAAAACAAATTGTGCGGGAAGCTATAGAAATGTTCTTTTTTTCCGATCAAAGATTCATTATTTGGGGCATATCATATCTGGAGAAGGTATCGTTGTTGATCCAGCAAAGGTAGAGGCTATTATGGAAAGGCCAACACCGATGAATGTACATGAAGTACGTAGATTTATGGGTTTGGTAGGATAATACTTCTTAATAGGAATTTGTGAGAAAATATTCTAGCTCTATAGATTGACAATGATTGGTAAAAGGAAGTTAAGGCTAATACCAGAGAAGATACCATAATGGCACCGAAGTTTGAAGGTTTTGCTATGGACAACGACGAATTTTTGAGATATAATGACATAATCTATGTACCCCCTAATGATGAATTAAGAAGTTTGATCTTAAACAAAGCTTATCGAGCAGTTTATATGGCTCATCGAGGAGTCATGAAGATGAGGGTAGACCTTAAGCCTTTATTATTATGGAAGGGAATGAAGACGGACATAGTAAGTTATGTGGCAACATCATCACGTGAAGGATAAACATAGACATCCAACAAAACTCTTACAAGCAAACGTTATTCCTGAATCGAAATGGGAGGTCATTTCGATGGATTTTATTGTTGTATTTCAACTTACAAAAAAGAGACACGATCCGATGTTTTTATTAACTGACACTCTGGTGAAGAGTGCACACTTTATTCTAGTGCGTACGACGTATCATGCACCGGTTATAGCCAGAGTTTTTTTTAGTGAGATTGTGAGGTTACATGGAGTACCAATAAGGATCATATCCGATCGAGGATCGGTGTTTACAGGATGGTTTTGGACCAGTTTCCAAGATTCTTTGGGAATGCAATTGAATTTTAGTACAACATATCACACAGAGATGGAGAAATAAATAGAGAGAATGAACCCAATTTTGGAGGATATGATGTGTATGTATGTAATGGATCAATAGAAACTTTGGGAAGACTTATTTCCATTTGTAGTTTTTGCATACAAAAACAACTACCAGAGTATGATTAAGATGGCACCATTTGAGTTTCTTTACTGGTGACCGTGTCGAACATCATTGAGTTGGGATCAACTTGAGGATAGGGTCCTAGTGGGACCAGAAGTGATCCAAAAAATGGAAGAACAGGTGCAATTGATAAGACATAGGATTCAAGAAGCGTAGGATCGACAAAAGATTTATGTTGATGCACATCGCGTTGACTACAGTTATGAAGTCAACAACATAGTTTTCTTGTGATTAAAACTACACAAGAGTTCGATCAAGTTGTGAAAGGGTGATAAACTCTCTCCTAGGTTTGTGGGACCTTTTAAAGTTGTGGAAAAGAAAGGATTTGTGGCTTATCGAATAGCCTTTCATGATTCTTTTCGGCATATGCACGATGTATTTTATGTATCTGTTTTACGATATTATATTAGTGATCCATCAGATGCTATTGAAATGAGTTATTTGCAAGTGTCAGACTAGGTTTCTCTCATGGTGGAACCAATCTGCATTCTATACCATCACATTTGACAACTATGATGTCAAATAGTTGATCAGGTCAAGGTTTAGTATAAAAACTATAGTCCACACTCGGTTACCTGGGAGGATGCATATGAGATGCCTCAACAACTTCCTTACTTGTTTTATAGATTAGACATACATATCCATGTCAAATACATTTATTTACTTGCATTTATATACTTTACAAACTTATGGATGAATTTAAAACAAGAAGGGGTGTATGTAACAACTCGTTCTACTGAGTGTACTTTTATTGACATATTCTTTGAGGAAAATTGCGTACAAGTGATTTGATTATGGTACACTATGATTTCATTTCGATTATGGGTTATATATGACGATGATGATGATTGTGACTTATTGTTATTTTGATGTATATGTATTGGCAGATGATATTAACGAGTTTTCCTAAGTGTGAAGGACACATGAAAGGTTATGGATGCTTATGGCATCAATGGACTTCCTTGGACTCCAGATTGAGTCAGGGAGTGGATTATACTTGTTTGATTATTTCATTTTACGCACATGTGAAATAATATTGATTACAATATGATTTATATATATGGATTGTTGACATGGTTTTTGTCAATGCATGCAGGCTTGACGATGCTTGCTAATCCGACTCACATATTGAGTAAAGGGGCCATGCACATAAACCAAACATTTAAGGGAGAGGTGTGGAAACATCCCTGTCATAGCTTACTAGCACTCCCACCATGGTATGGGTTGTAGGTTAATGATTACCTAGTTCGAGATGTCCATGATGTCGTGAGGGCAGACTAACATGGTCGCTCACGAAGATTTCTAAGGGCCATGGAATAAGGCGAAATCCTTATTCATTAGAATCTTATAGTCTCTCACAAGGTTGACCGAATGAAGTGTCGAATCCAAGGGTTGGAAAAACTTCCAAAACCAGTCAAAGGAGAGTGGCACCCTTAAAGCACATAGGTGTGTCTTGAAGGGCACGTTGCACAATTAAAACTTGAGTCAATAAATCTAGGTGGCCTAGAAAATATTTAAATGGTTATACCTTGTTAGAATAAAAATAATTAATTAGTCGGTATAATATAAATCCTAACAAAACTCTAAGCCTAAGTCTAAGACTAATTCTAAGTCTAAAATTTAAATATATGACTAAATGAGCTATGACATAAGATAAAATATTTGAGATAAATTCAAACTCTATAAAAATGGCGAACAAAATTTAAAGGGTGGATAAAATGCACATGTGTGCATGAAATTAATAAAAAGTATTTTTAAAATAGAAAGAAATAAAATCTTGAGAGAATAGGTATATACATAGAATAGTCTCTTAAGTCAAACTACCACCAAGTCTAACTAGAAGAAGACTCCTAATACCACCCGACTCTAACTAAAATCTAGTTAGGAGGCACTCATTAAATTCAAATTTTGGGAACAAAGGGACAACTAAGAGTGAAAATAGGAACACATTAGGGAATGTGATGGAAATTAACTTTTTAAATAAAATAAAAATGGTAATTACTTGTACAACTTGGGGAGAGTGTGAAAAGTGTGTGGGTGAATAATCATAATTTAATTAATTTAAAAAGTTAATTATTTGTGCATGGGGACATGTGTCATTGGGGATTTTTCTATAAAACAAATGGTGTAGAAGATAAATGGATCTCACTTTTTCTTGGTAATGTTATGTTGTCAAAATTTTGTGGAATTTGTTGTAATTGTGAGAGTTGGGATACCAAGATTGTAGAAAGAGTGGAATCTCTTCCTTGTGAGGAAAGCCTTGGAGCTATTTTTTTTTGGTATCTTGTGTGTGGCCCCTTCGTGGCTCAGGGGGATAAGGGGAAATAAGAGTGCCCCTAGAATTGGATGGGAGGTATCGGTGAAGTTTCGGTGATTAGAAAGAGGGAAAACAATAGGATCAAAAGTATTTGAAGGGAATCACCATCTCTCAGTCTTCATTGGTTCCGGTATTTTATTTTTGAATTTTATTGTAGTATGATTAATTTGTATATTAAAATGGGTATAGTAGCTGCAAAATTTAATTAAATTTTGGAAGCCAATTTTTTCCCTTCGCTGCCAACTAAATGATAGTTCTGATACTTAAAGATTAGTATTATCGTTGTAAATTATTGCAATCGGAGCTTGTATTCTGTGAGGTCTTGTAAATTTTGAAACCATATTTCATATGGTATGGTTTTTAAACGATTATTTGATTTCCAATCAACTTTTGAATATTTATGATTGTGGTATTTAGTTGAATTTTCCAGGTTCATGATTATTGTATTGATTCACTGTTAATATTAAAGGCATGTCGAAAATTTAGAAAGATTGAGTCGTTGAAATTTTAATACGATTCTGTATCTTTTATTCGCTTGGTAATTCTATCACGATTACAGAATTGATTTGTTTGTGTAGTAGTTAGATTGTTTTTGCAAATTCATTCAATAAAAAGTGACTTTCGTCAAAATCACTGCGTTAATTGTCGTCTAGGAATCCAAGGTTGATAGTCACTCTAATTTTATTGAATTACAAATTCAAGGATTCCGTTGAATTCCTTATGAAGGTTAATGCAATTCGAGAATTTAAAATTTCGTTATGTCATTGCCAAACGTATTTACATTTTTGGAAATTGAATTTGTATGGTCGTTGTAATTTTACAATTTCGATTATGGATTCTTTAGTTGTTGTGTTTAATATGAAGAATGGATCTTCTTAAGGATTCTCTTTATCACTAGTGGACTTCTAGAAAGTCATAAGTGGGGCAATGCCCAGTTTATATTGCATTTGTATTTCACAGTTTATTAATTATTATAAAAATTTACTTGCAGTTTCGAATTGATATATATAGAGAGAGAGGGTCATTGCAAACTAATTTTAAACCCGAAATCTAGGGTCATTGCAAACTATTTTTAGATTAATACAATTGTATATGATTGAAAAAAATCAGTTAACATATTTTTGGAATATGATATCTTACCCACCGTAGGAAATCGACATATTTTAGCTATCATTTATTTGATAATAGATAAATATTATCATACCTAACGGTTGTACCTAATGAATCCATAGTGAACACCTAATGAAATTATGTTTAATGACTATTAAACCTCTACAACTATAGAAGGTAACTCTTTACTTAGTTCAAAAGAATCCTTGAAAATAATGCTTATGTGAATAAAGTTGAGCTCGTGATTAAGATAGTTGGTAAAATTTACATTTCCCCATTATGTTGAATTTAGATAGATTGTCGAGTTATTAAAGATTATCCATGTAATTTTGTGCTACACTTGTCTAGATAATGAGTAATTGTTTGTTTACTCGTATTCGTTGTAACCTCCCCTCTGTTACGAAACAAACGTAAGTGGGTACAATAGTGGTACATTTGTTTTTTAAACATCAAAGAACAAATGTTACTCGACATTAACATAATTCATTAATACAATTCATTTCTCATTATATCCCATACTGCAAGTTCATTATACAACATCAATACGACTGATAAAATAAATCATAACACAAGGCTATCCAAGATATCTACTCATCCAATCTACCTACAAGGTTAGGACCTCCAAGACACATAATCAATGCTCAAGTCCAGGATTCATCTAATGGATTTTAACCATTTAAGGTCTCAATACTGGCGACTGTTCTAAGGAACAAGGAAACATTTAATTCTCGTACCCAAACTAAAATCTAGACTCATGATTAAAATAACAGTAAAGTATCTAATCATAACACAAGTTTAATCATTCAATTCCTCAAATACATGACAAGTTTTACTTCCCTAAAAAGGTTACGATAACAATAATTAACCATCATTTAGATAATATGACATCTCTTCAGAAATATATCATATAATTATCATGCACCATTTAAACAAAAATCTCTTCCCTCAATGAATTGCAAGCATCAATCACTATTCAATATTATCACAGTCCTCCATTGTAAAAACCAACTAGGTAGATACTATGAGTTATCATAATGTGTGTGTGTGTGTGTGTGTGTGTGTGTGTATAGTTTTGAAGGAGAAAGGAAGAGAACAAAAAATCTCTCAAACACTGAGAGGGACTGTAAGCATACTCTGTACTTTATGAATTAAAAATACATTGTGATGAAGTAATTCTACACCTGTGTGTTTGTCTGTTTTGAGAATGAGTTAATATTTTGTTTTAAGACCCAAATTCTTTCTTTTGAGAGTCACAGACAAGTACGCTCAGTGCCAACCCATAAGTATGTTGACAGGCCCCTAGAAGGCCCCAAAGCTCAGGAGAAAAAATGCATAGTGTGCAAAACGACCATTCAAGGTGGACAAAGGCCTTAACTTCTGAAGAATGAAGATCATGAGAAACAATGTGTAATTACAAAAAGTAGGCGCAAAAGTGCATAGGAGATCAAATAAAGTTCAGATCTTAGGAGGGATGCATAAGTGCGCACTGGAAACTTTAAAGTGGCAAAGTTCAAGAGAAAAAGAGTGTGCAGGGCTCAAGTGAGGAAATCAAGAGTGTGAAATGCTTGTGAAAGAATTAGTGGACAAGATCTGATCATGAGGAGTCGAAATCCCCACAACCATCTGATCGGACTAGAGTAGTGCACTCATTAAACCTCGAGACATTTGGGTTTCGTAACTTTAGCAGATCTAAGTTGATTGTAATAAAAGATCCATAAATCTTGAAGTCACAGAGTGAATATACATCATAGATCGGTGGGCAAATATTAGCCATTGGATCCACAAGAGTTCGATGATTTGATAGGTTGAGTCCTAGCTTCCCAAGAGCTAAAAAACCTTGAAGCTCCAAAGTCTCGGAATGAAGGATAGTCGTAGATCTAGCGATCGATAACCGACTATTAGATATACAGTCCTTTGTTCCTTGGAGGTTCGGTAATTCGGTACTTCGACAGAAATGGGGTCATGAATTTAAAGGTTAAGGAAATCTCGGAGTCCCTAAGTTTGAAGTAAATCCTTACCGTCATTCTTGGGTACACGTGCCTGTAGATTCTGAGTATTCGAAATTTGACCATTTGGGAGATGGTGGGTGAAAGTTATTTTGGTGAGAAAAGTCTCGAACTCCCAGAGCCCAGAATTAATCCCGACCCTTGTCGAAGGTTAATCAAGGACCGTAAGATCTATGGATTCGATCTTTGCTAGTTTGGAGGTAACATGGTTTGTAGTTGCAAAACATTTTGAAGCCTAGAGCTCCGAAGTTTCTTCTAGCCGTAGATCTGAGCAAGGTGTGGGAGGTGGTAATATTTGAGCTATTCAGAATTTGGTACTTCATCAAAACATAGTCGTTGTTGCAAAAAGGTGAGAAAATCCTAGATTTCCAAACTTCAGAGTGGATGAAAACCATTGATCTAATGAGGAGTGTAAACCATCACATCTCTGAGCCCTTTGGAGGGTTGAAAATTCGAGTGAAATGGTCTAAGGTTATGAAAGTGGAGAAAAAACTAGAATCCCAGAGTTCCATAGGGGATCTCCACCGTAGATTCTCAAGTGAGGAGAATCTTCGCTATCCGTTAGATTAAATTCATAAAAGCTGATGAAGGAAGGTGGAGGTTTAGGGTTAACCTGCAACTATCGGTCAACTTTGGTTTACGATCTTATTCAGCTGGTCATCACTTCGATTGGAAAGGAGTGTTAAGGTTGATAAACCTCCGGAGCACCAGAGTCCCAGAGCTCCGAATAACGCCCCTTTTGGCTAGCGCTAGGTTCTATCCCATGGTCACATGCATGAGTTTGATAAGGAAAAGGGATAACACACTACAGGTTAAAAGTAAACTATAGATACTTTAACAGGCTTCCGTCGGTCCCGAAAACTTTGGATTTAACTTAACAAAAATTTACAGAGGCTCCATGCTACTAATAAATTTGGATTAACCAAAATTCCACAGAGACAAACAATAAATTAAGATTTAATGAAATTAATCGGGGAAACACCATTTGATAGAAATGAAATATCGTAAACTTAAACAAGAGAATATGGTACCATTTTGGATCTAGTATACATTTTGACAAAGAACCCATAATATGAGTTGATTTGGATTTTAATGCATTTCAACAGAGAAACTTATGATATAAATTTTGGAACTAACTCCTTGGTTTACCAGTAAACAAGGCACTGTGGAATTCTAAAATAATCTCAACCAAAAACTTCGATCATTCAACTTCAATTGATAAAATACAATTTTAGAACATATAACATTATAATATAACTTCTAAATTCACTCCGAGGAACAAGCCTTCCCAAATTAGAGAGCGGAAAAATGTCCAGAATTATGACGAAATTTAAAACAGAAACATTGTAATTATTATCATCTTGGCACCAATTGAAATTTTAAAATATAAACTCTGAACTAAAAATTTTTGACAACAAATGTAACAATTGGAATTCAGGCTTTTCAATGATTCTACAGTGACCCTATCCGTCCATCATACTACTACACTATCAAAACAATTAAATTCATAATATAAAAATACCAGTTCCAGTGAATGATGCTTAATGAATATTCCCTTCAGATTCTTATGCTCCTTCCTTTCCTTTGCTTTCTAATCACAGAGACTTCAATGGTACCTCCCAACCAATTTTTGGGTTAATCTTCTTCCCCCTTATCCCCTTGAGCCGCAAAGAGGCCAAGCACAAAAACTAGAACACAATAGCTTCCAAGCTTGCCTCGCAAGGAAGAGCTTCCACTCTTTTCACAAGCCTGGAGTCCCAACTCTCACAAGTAAAACACAGTAAATAAAACATTTGGCATCATATCAATGTTCCTCAAAATTCAGGTCCCTTCTCCCTTCTACATCATTTGTTTTATAAAAATCTTCCTTACTCACTACATGTGTCATAGTCTCCCCAGGTTGCACATTTAATTTCTCTTTTTTTATTTATTTTTATTTAAAATCCAATTTCCCTCACATTCCCGATTGTGTTCCTATTTTTCCTCTTAGTTGTCTCTA
>JASDQU010819084.1:510-21742 GCA_032191745.1 Picea mariana | reverse complement strand
ATAATTCATTTATTCTTATGTTTATTAGATGACTGATAGAAGTTTTTCTTTCATTATGTTTATAGTCAAAGAATCACAAATACCTTTCCTACTGTAATTAACCATTCATATGTGCTTTTAGTGTATATGATTTTGTTTGTATGGTAGCATTCTTCATCCATTTGCAAATACTTAAGTTATCTGATCTATACAGTGAAGGCCTTATTTGTTAGAGTGTTTTCATATGTGTCTTGGAGGAATGAGTTTTTGACAGACTATCAATTTGATCCACCCACATAAACCTATTCGTTGATCTATTTCTTATGTTACCAAAATTGTTCCCTTTACATTCAGGGAGTGACTCTTGGAGTGATAACACCATCCATTCAAGAAAATCCACCAATGATTCGGAAAATACCTATTTGGAAAACGGTCCCTTAGGCTATAACCCAAATACCACTCTTTTACCCACCACTAGGCATCACAACATATCGGGTTTCTTCTACTCTCACCTTAACAAACATGGTGACCACTATACTAGTATGGTACTTAGATCCACCATCTATGGTACAAGTCCCATCCCTTCCACCTCAACTTAAGGTTTTTCTCATGTAATCGATGGTTAAAACACCAACTCTTCTGACCTGTCACGCAATTGAGGGCAATGATACCAACAAAGGGCGTACCAAGAAGAAGAAGGGGCCCACTTCTCAACCTCGGGCCCAACCTCCATGCACACTTTGTGCCACCATTGGACAACCTAATAATTTGTGCCCTACACTACTTGAATTACACAATTTAATTCAAATTCTTAAGATAGCACCATTACTTCCTACCCTAGTCACAACAACCACAAATACTACTGTAGAAACTTCTTCATCACTCAAGAACGTTCTACGTACTAACTTTGCATTTGTCATATGGTCCAAATATGGCCATTACACCCATCATTGTCTAGTTCTCCCTCAATTTCGGGAAACCCTAGGAACAATGCGACAAAAATCATCACATGAGACCTCTCAAGTGCCCCCCACCAGTCATAAAATTACTGACATCCATTATATATTCATGTCAATAAATAAAATAATGAGACACCCTTGTACATTGTGTTACCAAATGGACCATTTTACGTACATGTGCCCCCTCATCATAAAATATCGAAGTCATCACATGAATACCCTTCAAAATATTCTAACATCCCTTCAAGCCTCACTTCGTCAACTCTAGACTTCTTTACCCCATCATGTTAACCCCATTGTCCCATCATTAGATAAAAAATCCATACCTTTTTCCCCACCAGCCATACATATACCACGATTGTTCGAAGAATTTCCCTCGAACCCACCTAATTTGGTTGTAAGTATTGTCCATGATAATACTCCTCCCCCCATCATACATTATCCACACACATTTATGGATATATGGTGCATTTTTTCTAGTGAAGTTCCTCCACCTCCTCTCATCGATCCACTCACCACTGTAAGAAACAATGACCACCCATATACATCTTCTACACCTTCCATATATGTCAACATCATCACTAACTTGGATCATAGATATGACACCAACATGTCCCATATTCTTGCTTAGACCTATGACAACCCATTATTTTCATACATCTTCAAATATGGCGAAGATATCATAAACTCCATGATAACATCATATTATCCCTAGGATGCCATAAATAATCGATCTTTCTTCTTAGCACAAGAATCATTTCAACCCTACCTAGAAACTAATGTCTATGTGATTGAGACCAAATATTTCGTCCCACCCAGAAATGTGGATTGGTTCAAGAACCCAATCCCCATACCTAATGCTTTTGAATAAGGGAACATGTACAACATCTTCCCTACCATCAAAATTGACATCTCAATCAAACCTGGCATAGTAAAATAAATCACCCTCGGTACCACATGTTCTCCTAAAGAGATCACAAATTACAAATTCATCTTTCAGTAATTATGTGACATTTTTTCATTGTCATACATAGAAATGCATGGATTATATCCAACCATTTTCAAAGATTGTATCGACACATGGCCCGATGTCACCCCCATTCATCAAAAGAAATGACCTTTACATCCTTCCAAGGCCATGGCTATCAAATATGATATTGATAAGTTACATTATGTTGGGTTCATCTACCCCATTGCATACATGTCTTGGGTCTCCAACCCTGTCCCTGTCAACAAGAAACAAGGAATTATTTGGGTATGCACCAATTTTCGAGACCTCAATCAAGCCTGTCCCAAGGACAACTTACAAACACCCTTGATTGATCAAGCTATCAATGCTTCCATTGGACATTAATTCCTTTCATTAATGGATAGATTCTCTGGCTACAATTAGATTCAAATCCGCCATGCAAACCAATACAAAAATTTGTTCACTACCCCATGAGGCACCTTCTCCTATCATGTCATGCCATTTGGGCTCAAAAATATGGGTGTCATTTTCAACGAGCAATGGCATATTCTTTTCATGATCTCTCCCACATCATTTGAGTTTACTTGGACATACATAATGTCTTTCAAATATGTCACAAGTACAACTTTCGATTAAACCCCCTCAAATGCATTTTTTTCTTCACATTGAGATGCTTACTGGGTTTCATCATTTCTCAACAAGGAATCATAGTGGACCACCTAAAATTCAAGATATCAATGAGATTCCTCCCCCAAAGAACTTTTGACAATTGTAAATCCTAGAAGGAAAGACTATTTTCATGCATCGATTCATTCTTGATTACGCAATTTGCGCCCATGTCTTCTTACACCTACTACAACATGATATCCCATTCCATTGGGATCAACATGCCCAAGATGCTTTTGAGTCACTAAAATAAGAACTCAACAAAGCACCCTTGATTAGTACCTCTAGAATTCGATAGGGATTACATCTTATATATATCCCCCTTAGACGTGTCAATTGCATGAGTTATAGTCCAAGTAGATGATGACCAATGTGAACATGTCATTTACTACATCAGTAAAAACCTCTTCTGGCCACCTTTGAAATACAATCATGAAGAGAAATTGGCCTTGGTAGTGGTCCTCACAATCCAAAAAATGTTTCAATACATTTTCTTGCGTACCACCAAGGTCATGGAAAATTCCAACCCTATGGAATACTTTTCTAGTCAGTGCCATATCAATAGAAAATGCACATGATGGATCGTCATTCTTCAAGAATATGATATAGAGTTTTGTTGATATCAATTCCTTCTTCTAAAATTTCCTTTCCCTTTATATTCTCCCAACTTCTTTTTTCCATTTCTTTTCCCTCTTTTATACCTACCCTTGTTCCCCTTATTCTTTTTCCCTCCTTCTATCCCTTTCTAGTTACCGCACTTAGTCGTATTTCAAAAATCGATAGGTTCATGGGTTGATGGTTTTTCATTTCCATTCACATTCCTATTTCATGAGTCTGACCGACCACCTTGTTATAATATACTTAACCATTTTTTACAATTTCACAGGTTCACGGATTCAAGCCTTTATCTTCCAAGTTCTGCAATCTCCACTATACACCCAAAGTTCCATGATCTACATTATGACCATCCAACTTGTTGTGGGTATTGAGGCCCTAAGTATTTCATTTCTCCTGCATACAAGTCCGACCGACCGCTTTGAAACACTTAGCTTATTTTTTATCATTCATAACTGCGGGTTCATGGGTTCCCAGGTTCGTGAGTTCATCATGGATGACTTTAAGGATGGAAATTTATTTTAGAATGTCGAAACCTTGGCGAATATTACTAATCCTTCATATGCCAACTAAAAATGTTTGGCAATATTTTTGTAAAAATAATCAAATTTATAAGCATTTTATATAGTTTCTATAAAATTTTGGTGATTTTTAAGGTAAAATAACTTTATCCTATAGAATTTGGGTGAATAATTTTTACAATAGCGAATCCTTTTTTGGGGAAAAACTTGGAAAATTAGCCCATGAGATAAATTTAGCCCCTAAAATCATCCCTGGGGTTCATCAAAAACACCACATTCAAAATTGTTCTAGTCCATCCCTGCCATATTTTTGCTTTTCTCACTATGTATTAAGTATGGTTTAATGCTAATAATTGATCATACAGTCTCCGAAAAGATCGTCATTAATAATGAAGGGCTCGAGGATATTTCTCATTAAATTGCATTAAAGAACTATTTTCCAAGGGTTATATTATTGTCATCTCTCCGAAAAAAATCATTTCAAGTTATTATCCATCTTAAAGAGTACTCTTGTCAACCTATGGCAACAGCAGCTAGAAAATAGTTTTGTGGTGATACTCTAAATATTTTTGGTCGTGAAGACCAGAAATTTCAATGATCTAGAGAATATTCATACTACTCCTCTCCTCCTACATAGAAATATGTAATATGGACATTCGAAATTTCTCACGTAGGATGTGTTCATGAGGTCTTTGACTATGAAGATCCTTTTTCATGGTGTGTGGAGAAGTACGTGTCAAGCCAGAGGATTATACAACTCCAAGTTCATTCTCTGGTTTCCCTTTAACCACAAGTCTTTTGTAGGATGTTGAATCTCCCAAAGATGATGCTTACCTTCAAAGGAGAAGACTGTAGATATTTCTTGAAGAGACCTAACAATGGCCTTGACCTCTTTCCTAAATATTTGGAGAATCTTGCGTCTATTCCAAAAGACATAACCAGGGTTCAGGTCGACTCTTTTAAAAACCTATTTCTAGAAATCACTTAGTTGTTTACCAAGTTGAAAAGTCAGGAAAGTACTTCTACCATTTCTTGCATGATTTTTTATATTTTATATTTTACAGTAAGCGAACAAGCCATCTTCGACTAGGGAAAATTGATTTCTATCAAAATATCATCCCATTTAATGCACTACAAAAAAGATAAAAAAAAAATTGTATGGCATCATATCTAATATTTGCTATTGTGTATTGTTGTCAATTCCCAAAATTGACCATAAGTAAGAGGGTGAACTGTGAAACAGATCCGGTTACCTTCTGGTATCAGGCATTATGGAGACATAAGACCCCTTTATGTTTTTATGAAGTCTATAATGATTTTTTTCCAGTCTTCAAGAGGAAAGATAGAAAAAATGGAGAATCATAGTGTCATAAGGATATTTTGTTACAAAGAAAATCATTCTTTTCTCCTGTATCATGTATCTGAAAAATTATTCATTAGAGAGGTGGCAAGACAATACAATTTCTGGCTACATTTTTTCCATGAAAAAAGGGAAAAGCAATTCATCCCCTTGCCATGGAACATTGGATATTTCATATTCAGAAAAATAAATAAAATTTATGAGTTTTTGAATCACTTCAACAATGTAAATCTAAAGTATGCTGAAAAAATAAAGGAGTTTGATCCTAACAAAATCTTTGTGGAACATATGTTGTCAGTAGGATTCAACAACATGTTCAATCATAGTATATTGAATGAAGATGAAGATAACATCCAAATCAATCATGTACACAATACTAGGGACTTAGAAACAATACTCAATACTAACGAGTTTTACAAGCAAAAAAGAAAGGGTCCTCGTGAAAGGAGTGCTTAGTCTCCAGTTGTTACTCCCAAAACTACCACATCCCGAAGAAATTCTCCAATGACTCACCCAATTAGGAATATTTCCAATAGTAGTTCAAGTGACGGAGGAGAGAAGAAACCCCCCTGGAGAAATTGAGAGCTCACATAAGCTCCCTACAAGAAAAATGAGGAAGAATGTCGTGCAAGATGAGGAAGACAATCTCATAGAAAATGATATCAATAGCTTCTCTCTTGATGACATGGAGATCAAGGTAGATATTGAGAAAATGTTTCCCACAATTGATCAGATGGGAAATATGTCCCAACAAAATTCATCATTGGAGATCATTTCAAATGAGACCTTCAGTGAAAAAGAGTCATTTACTTTCCAAAGTGTTGTTTTTGATAAGGAATCCAAAAAATTGATTGTAGAAAGAGGTTATCAGAAAAATATGAAGGGAAAATCTCACTCAGAGGTTGAGCTAAAAAATATGCAGTCATCTAAAATCTCTAAAATTCACAAAGAAACCATGGATGCTCTTGATGATTATATTGGTGGTCTGGAAGAAGAAAATACTAAGTTAAAAGAAAGGATCAATGAATTGGAAAATTCCTTAATGTATCTTCCAATACTTGCAAGTCCTTTGTCAATGGTCAAACCAACCACACTCGCCATTAAATTGAAAGGATCATCAATTCTACTCACAACGGTCGAGAGTTATGTAGAAAAGAATATTAAGAAGAGAATTCCACCAATAACAGAAGCGTTGGAAGTATCAAAAAATATTGTTTCTTTTGGCTCAAAGGCACATGCTTTTCATGAATATTTTCAAGTTGATTTGAAGAACAAAGAAGGTTTTTACACTGATGTCATTTTACCATTTGGAATTAAAATCTCAAACATGACAGAACTAAGAAGAAGAGAGGAGGAATTGCCTTCCCCAAGTTGAATAAAACAACTAAATGCTTGCTGAAAGGAAAACATTAAGAATTTTAGTAACATTATTCAAGCATGCACTGAAGCCATACTAAAAAGGGAAGAACTGTTCAAAATACTCATGGAGGTAGACCTAGTAGGAGGTACTAATGAGGTACAAAACCCTAAATTAATTATCAACTTAACATTTCTAACAAAGGAAAAATTTCATGAACAAGTTGAGATATTTAAGGGGTTATCAGTGAAAACATTTTATAGCATAGTTGAATATAATGAAGAAGAAATAGACAATTGGCTAGTGGAATATTCGGTTGAAAACCAAGATATTGATGAAGCGATATATGGTATTTATCTTGACTTAAGAGATTTGGAAGCTGAATTATTCAACATTAAAATCAGACATGAGATAAATGTCCCACCAATGAAAAATTGAATTCAAGATTGGTTCAAAAAAGAAATTGAAAAATTAACCAACGAAGGGCAAGAAACAGTTGAGACGGTTCCTGTAACTGTCAATGAATACAATAAAAGGACAACGACAAGCAAGTAACATAGGATAAATACCATCATAGTAAGTTTATGATGATCACATCTTGCTTTCTTATCAGTTCTTTCATCCAGTTACTCCGCTTCTTTGACTAGAAAGGTTTAACCGGAGTCTGAGAAATTCTCCCTGTCTTATTTTCAGGTCTTGTGAATATGTTGTCTCCCTCCATCCTCCTTCTTCATATTACTTCTTGTTTATATTTTATTTATGGTCCATGGGATCCCCATTCCCATTCCTAAGGACAAACATATTTAACTTTCAAGGCTTTGTAACAGACTATATATCTTTCAGAAATCCCAAGAGAACTATTTTGGGATTAGTTTTGACTGTACTTTGTAACTATGAGTTTTGAGTATAAAGTATTTGAGATTTATATATCATTATATTTATTTTATCTCCCGATCTGTTTAGTCTATTAAATTTCTCTTATGCATGCATACCATCTTATTTTATTTTATGTGATAAAAAATCTTTAGTTTAACTATGATGGATGTGAGGAAATTTTGTTTATGTTTTTCAAATACATGATGTATGTGACTCCTAGTCATCTCTTAGGAAATCATTTATTATACTGCAACTTTTATCTTTCTTTGAATATCATGGAAGACGTTTTCAGATTCCTACATTACTCTCAAAATTTATAATCCCAAGAAACTCTTGAAATTAAAGAGGAGTACCAAGTCTATAAAAATGCAGATGGATTTATATCCCTATAAAGTTGTCATTTATGTCTTAACAGATTCAAGCATCAATATTTTTGGTGACCATACTAGGGAATGAATTGAAATTTTAAATATGGTTTAGCATCTTTTGGAAAATACATGAGGTTTCCTCAGGCTGATCAGCCCCACCTAGAAATTGGATTGAATAATCAACGAAGCGTCTTACATTAGCTATATAATCTAGTAATAACAACAAACGAGACCCAAAAAGAATTAGAAAGGTCCTGGAAGATCTTGTCCTGAGAAGAAGAAAGAGAAATCCTCTGGAGACAAAGGAGAGACGAGCGACAAGACCAAAGAAACCAAAGGATATCTAGAGAAGAACAACGACAAGGTCGGGATTGAAGCTAGACGAATACAAGGGACCCATTACCAGAAGTAAAAAAAAGAAACTATTTATTCTAAGAAGTGGGAATCATATTCCTGGAACATCTCCGAACATGGCAGAAAGAAATGAACAACCACAAGAAGAACCATGAAGAGAGACAAGGAGTTGGAAGAAGTGCTGAAAGAAATCAAGAAAATTGAAGAAGAATAAGATATTTCACTTTAAATATTCTAGGTGAGAAACATGACCTCCCTATTATCCCTAAGGGCACCTTGAAGTAATTTTCTGGAGATGGAACAATTGATGACAAAAGACACCTTAACTTATTTTTTGATGTTTGTTATTTTCATTGTGTTGAGTATGACGATGTGATGGTAAGGTTATTTCTTCAAACCTTATCAGGAATATCTTATGAATGGTATATGAAATTACCCATTAGGTCAATTGGACTATTTAATGACCTTGAATCCATGTTTCTCACTGTGTTTGCCTCTCTAGTTGCATATCATACCCTTCTCACTGATTTCACCCAAATTGGTTTGAGGAAGAATGAGAGAATACGAAATTTTAATCTCAGGTTCAATAAAACCTTGAGTAAGATTCCAGAAGATAAAATACCTAATGAACCAGTCATACTCGATTGTTATAAGAATGTGATGCCCCCAAATGTAAAATATTCTATCAGAACATACCAGATGGATACCTTGGAGTAAGCAATGATTAAATCCTCTGAGATGGAAGAAATTATGATTGATACGGGTATCAACCCCAATATTGTCCTGGGAAAAGTACAAAGGAAGTTGGGAGGCTTAAGTATTGATAATCAAGGATCCCCTAGCTCGAGAAAGAACGAAGAACTGAAGCTAAGAATGACCCAAAATCAAACAATTGGAGGAGGATTTTTCAAGGGAACCATACCAAATGTGAAGGTAGACCCTGTTGTGGCACAAGAAACTGAGCAAAGAATTGAAATTGCACAAATGAATAGAACTATCAAGAAAATTAAGAACGAGATATCCATACTAAGAAAGGGCGACAATTATTTATCAAATATGAGAATGTCGGTCCATGAGAAAATAAGGAACCCTCCCAAAGAAAACCGAGTGAGGTTTGAAACGATTAATAATCCACAAAGGACAAGGGTTCCTGGGAGACCAACCCCAAATGCAGTTGTTATGGATGATGTATATGATGAGTAAATGGTTGAGCAAGAGAACTATTATTTACCTGATGAAAGTTCTGAAACTGTACAGATGGACGGATGCAAGACTTTCATGTATATATTTGAAGAAGGCGACAATGACCCTAATTCATAGGAGAATGTTTCCCAGACAAGCGTGTTCGTAAATAAATCCAAGAAGAAAAATTATTCATAAAACGAAAACAAAAAAGAAAAAGAAAAAATGAATGAGAAAAAGGAAAATGAGAATGTGACAGATAGAGTTGGAATCAAGAAGCAACACCTGATGTCAAACCCCACCCAGATGAAATACAATATCGTAGAGGACTTTAGTAAACTAAGGATAAATCTTCCTTTTAGAAAAGTGGTGAAGATTCCCCAACAAAGGGAAAATATTTTGAGATTGTTGGATGATCCTTCTGGATAAATGGAAGTTGTTGTGACAAGTCTGAAACAAATCCATAACAAATCAACTATCAAGTTGAGAGGTAAAATCTCGTAATTTTATATTTCAATTGAAAATCATGATGTTGCACTTCATAATTGTTTAGTTGATACTCGCGAGACCAATAATATTATGCCACTGGCGGTCCTAGAGGAATTGGGCATGAAATGTACCAAATATTACGAGACTAGTGAAAGTATATATGCAATTGATTCCAGAAAAGTGCCAGCTTATGGAGAAATCAAGGAATTTTATGCTTGGATCATGGTTGCTCCCCATATTATTACAGTTTTCAATATTATTTTGGTAGACCTTCCTCCTGCATATGGAGTTATTTTTGGAAGAGATTGGTCGCCCATGATCGGGGGATACATAATGAACGATGGAAGTTGCATGATGCTTCTAGGAAAAGAAGGAGAAATGATTAAGGTTCCCTGTGAACCCATGAGACCCTTCTCTTTCAAAAAGAAGGATAATTAATTAATGGAAGATTATATAGATGATGGGATCGAAAATTATGCTATCCTAGACATGGAACACATTGAAATCCTAGAGAAAATTCAATATATGGAGAATCAAGAGCATCCATTTGAAGGTTATTGGAGGATGTCATTCAATGGAGCTTTTTCAAGTTCCAGGAGTGGAGTTGGAATTGTCTTTGTAAGTCTAGGAAAGATTGTGCATCCACATGCTATCAAAATTGAATTTTCATGTACCAATAATGAGACAGAATATGAATCTTTGATATAGGAAATGAATCTTTCACAAGAAATGAAGATAGAACATCTAATTGTGACTAGCGACTCTGAATTGGTAATAAATCAAATTACCCGGAGATATAAAATAAAAAAGGAAAGACTCAAATTATATTTCAAAAGAGTTAACGAATTAATGGTAGCCTTCATCTATTTCAAGATCTCTTTCATCCCAAGGGATAAAAATCACAAGGAATATTCATTAGCTTTGGCAGCCTCATTGTCAAACTCAAATGATGTTCATGGAAAAACATATTTTCAAGTAAAAATAAGTTTTTGACCTTCTGTACCTAATAACCAGGAATATTTACAAGTATGTGAGAATGATGAAGAATTGTAATTTTTTTTTATGAAAGAGGATGAAGATGAAGAAAGTCACGTAATTGTTGTCCCGAGAAATTGTATTCAATATGAGACTCTTTTTACAAGAGATGATCATGCTAAAAAACTATTGGAAGAAGCCTCTCCCCAAAAGGTCCAAGAAATAAGAAACGTTGGCATTGGTATTGATATTTTCCCAAAATACGTCAATTTAGGGGTTGACTGTACAACTGATGAAGTTGATCAATATGCCGTGTTATTTATAAATTATCTTGATTTGTTCACATGGAGTTATGATGATTTGAAGGCATATGATAAAACAATATTTCAACAAATTATTCCCTTGCGAGAAGGGGCGAATCCTGTCAAGCAAAAGATAAGAATAATGAACCATAAGTTAAAACCACTAGTAAAGGTTGAATTCGAGAAATTAAAAAATGTTGGAATAATATATCCCATTAGACATTCTAATTGTCTTTCAAACCCTGTAATAGTAAGAAAGAAGACTGGGGAGATCTGGATGTGTGTAGATTTTAGAGATCTTAACAAATCAAGTGTAAAGGATAATTATCCTTTACCTAACATGGAGTTTCTTCTCCAAAAAGTCACTCGATCAGCCTGCATGTCCATCTTAGATGGTTTTTCTAGGTATAATCAAGTTTTAGTCGTTGAATAAGATAGAGCAAAGACAACTTTCAGAACACCTTGGGAGACATATCCATATGCTAGGATGCCATTTGGTTTAAAGAATTTTGGAGCTAAATTTATGAGTGCCATGGTTCATTATTTTCAGGGGTTAATAGGAAAATTCATGGTGGATTATCAAGAT
The DNA here is from genome assembly GCA_032191745.1 of Picea mariana. Classification (NCBI taxonomy): domain Eukaryota; kingdom Viridiplantae; phylum Streptophyta; class Pinopsida; order Pinales; family Pinaceae; genus Picea; species Picea mariana. Next base: position 10,183 of record JASDQU010819084.1, on the reverse strand, counting down.
GACCTGACGGTGCACTCAAAAACAAGGAGTGATCACATTCATCACTTGAGGAAAGTTTTTGACAAATGAAGATTATATGGTGTTTCCTTAAATACAAAGAAATGTTTATTTTTTGTAACTCAAGGTAAACTATTGGGTCATATTGTGTGCAATGAAGGGATCTATATAAATATAGAAAGAGTTAAAGCTATAAAAAAACTCAACCCCCCCATCATCTAAGAAGGGAGTTCAGTCATTTTTTGGTAAGATCAACTTTGTACAAAGATTTGCCCCTGATTATGCAAGCATTGTCAAGATGATAAATGTATTGTTAAAAAATGACCAAAGGCTCGAATGGACAATGGATACAGAAGAATATTTCAATAATATCAAAACGAAAATCACTACAGCTACAGTCCTCATTAGCTCAGACTTTCAAAGGGACTTCATCATGTATTTGTTCGCTATATAAATGGTTGTTGCATATATTCTTACTCAGAGGAACACCAAGGGTGAAGAACTCCCAATTAGCTTCATTATAAAAACCCTTCATGATTATGAATTGAGGCATTTAGAATTAGAAAATCAATCCATATCTCTTTTTAAAGAGGTGGCGCAATTTCATACTTACATATTGAATTCTCATGGCATTGCTTATGTTCCATACTTGCCAGTGAAGATGCTTTTGAATCAAAAATTGAGAGAAGGAAAATGGGCTAACTGGTTGGCCAAGATTCAAGAATATGATATTGAAATTAAACCTTTAAAGGAAGTTAAAGGACAAGGTTTATGTAAGATCATTGCAAATAGTGATTCCTTGGATGGAATGATTTCAATTTCAGTAGGAGAACCCTTGGAAGATTCAGAATGGTATAGAGATATTGTATTCTACTTGAGGTCTGGACAATTTCCAGTCACCATGAACCCTAAAGAGCGAAGAAAATTGAAGATGCAGTTAAATCAATATGTGTTGAATGCTAATATATTTTTCAGACGGAACTATGATGGTATATTACTGAGATTTGTTGATGAAAAAAAATCTCAATAATTAATGAGAAAATTCCATGAAGGAATATGTGGTGGAAATTGTTCACCTACCTCCACCACCCATAAGATAATAAGAGATGGGTTTTATTGGCCATGAATTTTTAAAGACTCATATGCTATAATAAGTAAGTGTGTATCTTCTCAACAATTTTAAGGGAAAATGAAAAAATCCGCAATGCCATTATAGACTATATCTGTAGAACAAACATTTACCCAATGGGGACTTGATTTCATTGGGACAATAAACCCAAATTCAAGCAAGGGACATATTTATATTCTCACCGCTACAAATTATTTTACAAAGTGGCCAAAAGCAGTGGAATTAAAAAGGGTTGATTATGAAGAGTTAATTAATTTTCTCAAAGATAATATTTTGTCAAGATTCGGTGTCCCGGAGAAATTGATCACTGATAATGGTTCAATTTTCATTGGTTCAAAATTTACAGAATTTTGTGGAGAATGTGGAATTGTTATGGGGAAGTCATCAAACTATTATTCACAAGGGAATGGTCTTGAATAATCCACTAATAAAACACTCATTCAGATATTAAAAAAAACTAATGACAAGAACCAAAGGAATTCACATTTAAAGTTGACTGATGTGTTGTGGGAAAGAAGAACGACTCTGAAAGATAACACTGGGATGTTTCTGTATACATTGGTTTATGGGAAAGAATAAAAAAATTCAATTGGCCTCGAGCTCAATGCTTTGATTTTTGTGGTCAATACATAATATGTAGAAGACCGTTGACCTATGCAAAGGAGGATCAACCACTTGTTGAAATTGGAGGAAGAACAAAGTAAATCCCTAAATAGAACATCTCAGAGACATTAGAGAATCAGAATATATTTTGACCATAATGCAACTTTAAAGAATTTTCAGAAGGAAGAATCAGTGTTACTCTGGAAAAAAGCTAAGGAGAAACCATCGATACACACAAAATTCAAAACACTCTAGATTGGGTCATACATCATCGAAAATATCCCGGGTTCGAAACCTTTGAACATTGGTTTTAAGGCCATCCCAGAAAAAATCCTTCTTGACCCTATGGTAGGTTTTTAAAAATACCGAGTGCCCTCCTACTGGAGAAGTGTGCAATTCCAATAGTAGTGTTTGTATGAGTTGGGATTTCTTACATAAATATAAGCCATCTTTGTACCATAGTGAATCATTTTTCCATGTAAATGTATCTGATGTACTAGAATCCTACTACAACCTTTGAATGAGAGTCCACAATTTTTCATCATTCTTCCATTCATCCCTTGCTTCTATTATGAAATTGGGTTGGATGATCGAGATAGCATAGAGAAAGGCCTCAACATCTTCATCCTTCCTTGAGAGTGCATCTACCACAACATTTTGCCTCCCTTTTTTATAGACGATTTCAAAATCATAACTCAATATCTTGGTCACCTATTTTTGTTGTTCTTTTGAAGATAATATTTGTTCCAAGAAGTATTTAAGACTATCATGATCTGGTTTGACCTTGAAGTGCCTACCTATTAGGTACGGATGCCATTTCTTCAATGCATGTAGTATTGCCATCATTTCCTTTTCATAAATGGTTTTGTGTAAGTCATTTCCCTTGATTGGTCGACTTTCAAAAGCCAGGGGCCTTCCTTCTTGCATTAGAACAACACCAATTCCATTTCCTGAGGAATCACATTCCACAATAAAGGTTTTTGTGAAGTCTGGAGTGGTTAAGACATGAGCTTTGGACATCACCTCTTTAAGTTGTTCAAAATATTTAGTTTCCTCTGTAGTCCATGAAAATGCATCCTTATTAGTTAGTGTTGTTAAAGGTGTTTCTATTCTTCCATAGTGCCAAAAAAACTTGCGGTAGTAACCTATCAAACCCAAAAATCCTCTAAGATTCTTCAATGTTTTGGGAATCGACCAGTCCATCATGGCCTTAATATTGTTAGGGTCTACCTTGACACCTTCATGAGATACAATATGACCCAAATACTCTACCTCCTTCACTCCAAAGAAACATTTGTATGGTTTGGCATATAGTTTTTTCTCCTTTAGTAGTTGTAGCAACTTGTCAACATGTCGCACATGATCCTCCCAAGACTTTCTATAGATTAGTATATCATCAAAAAATACTAACACAAATTTTCGAAGGAAGGGCTTGAAAATGGAATTCATCAACCCTTGGAATGTGGAAGGTGCATTTGTAAGGCCAAAACGCATGACCAAAAATTCATAATGGCCTTCATGAGTTTAGAATGTTGTTTTTGGGATATCTTATTCCTTCATTCTAATTTGATGATACCCTGAATGGAGATCCAACTTTTTGAAATAGATTGCTCCATGTAGTTCATCTAACAATTCATCAATGACGGGAATGGGAAACTTATCTTTAATAGTGATTTTGTTGAGATCTCTATAATATGGACACATACACCATGATCCATCTTTCTTGAATACCATTACCACCGGTGCATAGTAAGAACTTTGGCTAGGTCTAACAATTCCATCCTCTAACGTTTCTTCAATCATGCGCTCAATTTCACTCTTCTGGGCATAAGGGTATCTGTATGGCCTGATTTTAGGAGGAACACTCCCAGTAATTAGGTGAATATCATGATCATGATTTCAAGTGGGTGGAAGACCTTTGGGAATATCTTCAAATACTTTGGAATGCTTATCAAGGAGCCCTTGGAGATATAGAGGAATAGATGGCTTAGATGTTTGAACATCTATTGAGCATAGTTGTGCAATAACACCTTGATGCCCCATTTTCAATAATTGTGTCATGACATTAGAGCTTATCACCTTACTAGGTTTCCCTGTGATACCTCTTAACTCAATTTCTTTTCCTTCTAATGAAAATTTCATGAAAAGTTCTTGAAAATTAAAATCCATTGTTCCTAATGATTGTAACCATTGGATTCCTAGTACAACATCATCACCACCCATGGGTATAGAAATCATTGGAATATTCATTACATATTCCCCCATAGTAATATTGATCTTATTACATTTTCTTGAGCAATTGATAGTTCCTCCATCTGCAATCATTACTTGAAACTATGGTGCTAGATATACAAAGCAATTGAGAGCTATGGCTAATTTATAGTGAATGAAATCATGAGCACTGCCAGAATCAATTAGGACTATTACCTTTTTATTTTTGATATATCCTTCGATCTTGAGGGTTTCAGGAGTGCTAATTCTATCCAATGCATTACACGATATCATGGGAGTCAACTCTTCAGACGAAATTGCTTCTACGTTTTCATCTTGAGATGGTTCTTGTTCTTCTTCTTCAAAATCTATGTAGAATAATTTCTTCTCACCACACTTATGTCCCTTACTGTACTTGCTGTCACAATTAAATCATAAACCTTTTGATTTTATTTCTTCCAATTGTTGAGGTGTCAACCTTGTAGGTTGAGGTGTTTTAGAAGAAGGAGCATTATTCTCTCTATAGATGTTAGGATTGGTCCTCCTAGTAGCCATAGACATATTTTTACTTTCAACATTTATTGCCACCCTAAAGGCATTCTCCAATGATTTGGGTTCCCAAAAATGAACCTCATGTTGAATGTTATCCTTTAAAGTTCCTATGAATACATCAATCACGTGCTAATTTGGAATATATGTTACCTTTATATTCAGTCTTTGGAGGTTCTCAATGTGCTCTGTAATTGAACCCTTTTGCTTGAGATTTATCAATTGGCTAAAGAAGGTATTTCTCCTTGTATCCTCGTAGTGTGATACCATACAAATTGATTGGGTTCTAAATATAAAGAATCAATTGACACCTTTTTTGTATGTGGCACATTATGTAGATCAAAGAATTGCTCCATTTGAAGTATCCATGTGATAGGGTCCTTGCCATCAAACTTCCTCATATCGATCTTAGGAACGTGGTTGGTCTTCAACCCAAAGTTGGAGTTTCTCCATTATCGATTCACCTTCCTTGTGTCCTCATCATGAATTTCATGGCATACATTTTCACTCTCAGGTGCCCTCTCTATTACAAAATTTTTCAATCATTCCATGATCTCCTCTTTTAAACCATCCATCTTAGTATTTATTTCCTCCAACTTAGCTTCCATCTCTTGTAGTTCATATTTTTTTATTGTGTTCTTTTCTAAATCCTTTATGTCCCTATGCATTTCTTCACCTTCATCAAGAGTCCAAGTAGGATTGTTTGGAGGCTTATTTGGTGTAGAAGTTCCCTTTTTTGGTGGCATGTTGGCCAAGTATCACTTTAAACCTTGATTTTGAGGTGGTTCTACTAGACAATCTTCCTTTTATTGTATCTCCAAAATTTCGGCCCTTCTGAGTATGGAATTTTTTTTTTGTAGGTATTCGATAATTCTTCTCTACAATGCCACAGGTCTGATCAAAATCGGATGTGCCAAGTGTAATTTACTGTAACTTCACCACAACTTGCTGATTTTTTTTCTTTCCGGGAGATCTCACTTGTATAGCGTGCCCTGCACAAAATAATTGATACAAAATTCTGAAACTCATAACAGAACTATTATGGTCTATCCACTATCCAATTCAACTACTCTCACTCAATTTGGATACTTTAGGTAGAAGTTATGATTTTTTTACCCGGAACACCTACTTGAGACTAGTCAGATACCCTATCTTCCATAGGGTGTATCTACAAATGTAAGATGATCCAGAAGCTGAAATTGTTACCATAGATATCTTACTAATTTATGTGAACAACCTCTACAGTTCAAGGTCTTGATACGTCTACTAAATATCCTCCAATTCCTTCCTTTTGAATCATTTTAGAAATAACATTATAGCGAAAATTCCAAGGTGTATCAGATGTAGTAGCAAAACCCCAAGACCTTGAGCTCTGATACCATATGTTAAAAACCAAATAGAAATATAGCATAGAAACACATCATAATAAGTACTCAATGCCTTGAAAAAGAGAGAAATTCAGATAATAATCCTCTTCGAGGGGGCAACCTCCTTATGCCCACATAAATGTTCAATTACAAGATGATTCCAAATGAAAATGTCTCCTTGGTATATATAGGATACTAGGAGGTGTAATTACAACTAGTGGATTAAATCTGACATAAATAAAATAACATTACTAATGTAATATGCCCCAATTAAGGGGTAATGAGCCATTATTTAGGGATTAACACATCAGAGTATCAGAATATATTTTGACTAGAATGCAACCATAAAGAATTATCATAAGGAAGAACTGGTGTTACTCTGGAACAAAGCTAAGGAGAAACCATCGATACACACAAAATTCAAAACACTCTAGATTGGTCCATACATCATTGAAAATATCTCGGGTTCTAATTGCTATATGCTCAAAGTCATGAAGGTTAAAATATTAATGTTGCATGTTAATGGGAAACATTGGAAAGGTTTATTCACCTAAAACTTTCTCATTTCCCTATGCATAAATTTGTATTATTCATTTATTCGGAGTGTATATTCTTACCTTTGACTCCATATCCCAATGGATGGAATAACATGGTTATAAATATTCTGGGTTATTCACAACCCATAGGGGGTTATCATCCCAAAGTTGGAGCAAGTTGTTGAGATAAATTACTCCTTCTGAAAATTCCTTTCGCTTTCTATTCTCCCAACTTGCTTTTTCCATTTATTTTCCCTCTTCTATACCTACCCTTGTTCCCCTTTTTCGTTTTCCCTCCTTCTATCCATTTCTAGTTAACATACTGAGTCGTATTTCAAAAATCGCCAGGTTTGCAGGTTGACGGTTTTTCATTTCCATTCACGTTCCTATGTCATGAGTCCGACCGACTACCTTGTTTTAATATACTTAACCATTTTTTGAAACTTCAAGAGTTCACAGACTCAATCCTTCATCTTCAAAGTTCCACGATCTCCACTTTACAACCAAAGGTCTTTGATCTACATTATGACCATCGGACTTGTCCCGGGTACCAAGCCCCTAAGTATTTCATTTCTCATGCATACAAGTCTAAATGACTTCTTTGCAACACTTAGATTATTTTTTATCATTCATAACTGTGGGTTAGCAGTTTCATCAAAAAATCCATATTCAAAATTGTTCTAGTCCATCCCCGCCATCTTCGTGATTTTTCCAATATGAATTAAGTATGGTTTAATGATAATAATTGATCATGAAGGCTCCAAAAAGATCGTCATTAATAGTGAAGGGATCGAGGAGATTTCTCATTAAATTGAATTAAATCACTATGTTCCAAAGGTTATATTATTTTCATCTCTTTGAAAAAATACATTTCAAGTTATTATCCTACTGGAAGAATACTCTCGTCAACCTATGGAAGAAATATCTAGAAATTAGTTTTGTGGTGATACCCTAAATATTTTTGGTCGTGAAGACCAAAATTTCAGTGGTCCAAAGAATATTCGTATTACTCCTCTCCTCCTGCACAAAAAGACGTAATATGGGCATCAATAATTGCTCGCACAAGATTTGTTCCTGAGGTATTTGACTGTAAAGATCTTGTTTCATGGTGGATGGAGATGTATGTGTCGAGCCAAAGGATTATACAACTCCAAGGTCATTATTTGGTTTCCCTTTCACCGCAAGTCTTTCACAGGATGTTGAAGCTAATATAGTCGACACGTATCTTCAAAGGAGAAGACTGCAGAGATTTCTTGAATAGACATAACAATGGCCTTGACCTCTTGCCTGTATATTTGGAGAATCATGTGTCTATTCCAGAAGACATAACCAGGATTCAATTCGACACTTTTAAAAATCCCTTTCGTGAAATCGCTTGGTTGTTTACTAGGTTGACAGGTCACGAAAGTACTATTACCATTTATCGCATGATTCTTTATATTTTATATTTTACAATAAAAGAACAAGACATCTTTGACTGGGGAAAATTGATTTCTATTGAAATCTCTTCCCATTTAACACACTACAAAAAGGATAAAAAATTATTTATGGCATCATATTTGATATTATCTATAGTGTATTGTTTTCAATTCCTATAATTGACCATAAGTAAGAGGGTGAATTGTGAAACAGATCCGGTTACCTTCTGGTATCAGGAATTATGGAGACATAATACCTCTTTATTTTTTTATAAAGTCTATAATGATTTTGTTTCAGTCTTCAAGAGGCTATTGTTGGGAGACAATACTTCAAGGATATCTGAACAGCCTAACAAATTTCTAGAGAAAAGAGGAACGATAGAAAAATGGATAATCACAGTGTCATAAGGATATTCTGTTCCAAAGAAAATACTTCTTTTCTCCCGTATCATGTATCTGATAAATTATTCATTACAAATGTGGCAAGGAAATACAATTTCTGGCTGCATTTTTTCAAAGAAAAAGGGAGAAAAAAAAATCATCCCCTTTCCATGGAAGATTGTGTTGGCAAATATTTAACAGACAGCGCATGCTTGTATGCTTGTCATTGATGGCAAGTACAATAATGAAGATGGAATGAGTACATAAAGTATGTAATAGATAGGCATTATGAGAAGACACTACAGAGAAGATTCGAATAAGCTCAGAAGAGATAGTGCAGAGGATTGTTGGTAGATCATCGATGGAAAGATCAGAGTAAGAGGAACAATGTAAGCTCAGGAGGAGAAGCAACATTTCTGATCGTTGGATCCCATTTAAATTCCCGAAAGATCAGGAGTTTCGCAGATCGGGAGTTCGAGATGAAAGAAACAATACCACAGGAATGCCAAAATTGTGATATGCGAAATCGTGATTTAATCACAGCCATCAGATCAAGGTGGCTATCTAGACCGTCGATCTGACTCCATTTCAGAGTTTCATGGATCAGGAGTTGGAGATGCAAGAAACAATACCATAGGAATTTCGAAATCATGATTTAATAGTAGCTGTCAGATCAAGGAGTGATCTGGACCATTGATCTGACTCCATTTTGAGGTTTCGTGAATCACGATTTGGAGAGGCGAGAAGCAATACCACAGGAATGATGAAATCATGAAATGTGAAATCGTGATATGATCTGAGCCATTGAATCAAGATCAAATCTGGACCATCGAATCATAGGACAAGTCGTTGACTTGGAGTCAACAAAGCATGGTGTGGAAATTCATGAAATGCGAAATCGTGAAAGCACTTTATGCATAAGCGTGTGGTCACATCCATTGGGTACATTGATGGAAGATGGAGGAAGAAGCTAGAGGTGCTAAGCTTCACCACAGGGATCCCAAAATGTTGAATTACGAAATGGAAAAACAAGCACAAGATTCTTTATTCTTAATCCAATGGTTCAAGTGAGTTTGAATATGATCGGAGGGCTACTGTTCCATCTCATAGTTAATTGATCAGTTACAAATCTGTTAGCTAAACTGAGTCATGATTCTTGATCGGTTGGCATTTCAGTTGCTTAGACCGTTTTCTTTTTCTTAAGAAGATTGGAAGTGTAACCGTTGTGGGTGTGGTGCATAAAAGAAAAAGATATAGACTGTGCGTGGTTGGTTGTTCTCGACGAAAAATGAATTAAACTGTAAGAAAGGGGAAATCACAGGATGCGTAGTGTGAGACTGAAAATATGCGCAGTGTGAGATAAAACTCAGAGAAGAGTAACATATGAGGAATAGACTTGAAGTAGAGAATAATGATAGAACAATTTGAAGCATAGTAGAATTGCAGAACAGACAAACGAAGAGAAGAATTGCAAAACAATTA
>JASDQU010819083.1:14678-35374 GCA_032191745.1 Picea mariana | reverse complement strand
AATATGGAAATGTTGCAACCCACTCATTAGAGCCGAGAAATCTCTTCAAAAGAACAGTATGTCTCTCGGCCACCTCTAGTCGAAAGTTCTATGTTCACATTTTTTTTTCTTTCAAATCCCATATATCCAGCAAGCTGCAGAGATTGATAAAGAGCGTTCTCCCATATTTTCGTTTACAAGAAGGAGGAGGGGAAAGAGATGCAGATTGGTTATCTCTATTTGCATTTTTTTACCTCATTGAATTTATTTAGTTGTTAGTGATTTCCGAAGAGATCAGTCACCAGTCGTTCGCTAAGGGTGCTTGCATGAGGAGTCCCAGTTTTAAATCTTGTGAGCAATTATTACCCACCAATATCAACAATAATTTGGGTTACCACTTGGTATTTGGTAGCTTTAGTATTTTACACGTATTTATCAACTAGGTTCTTTTAAACCATTGGTTTGAGTTTTACCATTTGACTTGCATTACGCTTGGGTTCTTTTGAAAAAAAAAAGTATTCATAGTGTTACAAGAATCCCTTTGATCATTATAGTGATAGAAAGAATAATACCATGTGATTCTTGATAGTTCAATGAATAGTTTGACACTACATTTTATCTCAAATGAATTTGTCAACGACAAAATTCTGGCCCAAAATCCACTCAAAAGGGAAAGAAATTAACAATGACCCCTATTGTAAGCACAATCCACACAGCCCTTGATGATATTTGTTTGGTGGAGCTTGGACTTAGTAGCGCTGAAATAATGGACTTGGAGATTGGGTTTGTTGACAACCCAATAATTTTTTTTTTCTTTTATAATTTGTTATTTAGACAAATTTATGTTATCAAACCCTCACCATCTTTGTTAAATGTCCTGGTCGCAAGAACAAACTCTTACAGATAAACAAATGGCTTGAACAGGTTAACATACAGTTGGCTCAGGTGGGAAGGATATCTTTCCTGCAACACTGTCTCTTTTCATGGTTTAATTAAGTTGTTCTCTTAGGGTTTCTAAGACATTCTTGTCATTCCCTAGGGTTTTAGGTGTCATTTGTTTTTATCATTATTTCTGCATTAATCCTAGCCTTTAAGGGCTCTAAATTAAGGGTTTTAGGTTGCAGGTTTTCAGGGTTGTTTACAGGACACCTACCATAGCTTTCAGTCAAGAGGATGGGTGGGTAGGTAGGCCCAGGGGCCCAGATTTTAAACTAGTGCTCTGATACCATGTGTTGGGACCATACTTAATTAAATCCAAATTTCGTACAATTAAACATATAATTCCTTTCTCATACATAAATAATTCATTCACCATCATATACGCATAAATATTCAGCAGAAATTAAAATTTATCCATAGCATGAAAATAACTCAGCAAATTCATAATTAAAATACCTCCTTCTGATGTTAATTCTCGCTACTCTGGTTGTCCTTTCCTCACTTCCTTGCCCAGCCTGATGCACAGACCCAACTCTGCCCAACCGACTAACCTTCCAGCCAGTTAGGAGCAACCTGTCTAGCTGCCTAGCTCTAGGAAACCGAAAGGAATCCTGGCCCCCATGCCCAAAACCTCCAGCAACCCAGTGCCCCCTGCAATGATTCACCCAAAAACCAAACTGCTCAAACCAGCCAATATCCCACAGAAAAATATGCCACAGAAAATCCTCCTACCCAAAAATCCTCCCTCAAAATTCTTCGCCCCAAAATAATCCTCCGTTTCCCTTAGGACTCTTCCTTCATATTCCCCCTTCACCGACTCTCCTCCCCCTCATTAATTTCCTTATCTCCTCCTTTATTACCTTATCCCCTTCTTTATTATCTTATCCCTCTTCTTTATTATCTTATCCCCTCCATTTAATGTTTCATTCCCCCCCTTCATACATAAGTCTTTAATTAAATAAACTAAAATTATTAAGCCCCTTTAATTCATTACTCAATTATTTAATGAGTCTATTAATTAATTAATTAATCATCGACAGGTATGAAAAAATAATTAATAATTAATTAATTAATTAATATTATTAAGAAATAATTATTATTTAACTCAACATATTAGGACACTCAGATTATCAAATTAATTAAAATTAATAATCCCTATGCATCTATTTAACCAGGGTTGTTACATATTATGCAAAAAGCATCTACAATCCATACTTAACACTTAGCCCAATATCACACACACACACACCCACACACACACACACACACACACACACACATATATATATTGGCCGACATCCCCATACCCATTACATAATCCCAAATCTCAAAAAGGACCCAAAAAGAGGCCAAGATCCTGTGATCTCTTCTTCGTCTTGCGCTCCTCCTTCAACAGGCTTTCAAAGTCCCAAAATAGGTCAAACTTGACCAAGGATCTCCCAAAACTTGGTCAAGGGCCGACAGGCCCCCAACACTCACTTGTAACTCGTCCTGAGTCACTATGATCTGGGTAGTTATACTTTGAAAGCCTCGAACATGGATCGAGATGATTCAACTTCTTTTTGTGACACAAGCTCATGTTCAACAAACTCTTCGATGACTGCGTCATTTAGTGACGACCTGTTCGAGTTCTTCTCCTCAGCCTTTGACCTCTGTGAACAATTGGTAAGCCTTATCTTGCACAGGTTGGAGCCACTGAGTTACTTCAATAAATATTCTCTGGATAGTGTGGATATGTTGTTGGGAAGTGGGTTGATCTTGGGATTGCTTCATTATTTCCACAGCTAACATGGGCTTCAACTGCACTTGTATCGTCTCTACTTGTTGCTTTTCTTCCTGGAGATGTGATTCCAGTGCCTGCAATCTTGGGTTCTCAGTGAGTTTCTCATACGTCTGGGCATTTTGATTACTCAACTGCTTGCATTCCATGGCAAGGGCCTTTATCCTTTCAACTGTGCTCCAGGTGTTTACTTCTCATTGATCCCTTACATCCTGTGGGGTCTCGGGCACTGTGCGGAGCTCTAAGTCTGTTATGCATTGTTGTAGATGTTGGATGGATTCCACGAGTTGCTCTACTTGCTACGTGATTCAGTCCTTTGCCTTTATTTCTAAGACTATCACAGAGCAAAGTGCTCTGTTGATAGCTTCTTTCACTTTGAGTTGCTCCGTGAGAAATTGTTCTTTTTCTTGCTGCATCTGTGATTTTTCTTCATCAAACTTCACTTGGAGAGAAATCTTTTCGTGTTATGCAATGTTGTGTTGTTATATGAGTACGCCTTGCACTTGATTCAAGGCATGGGTGGCTTGTTCTATTTCTTCTTATGCTTGTCAAAGGTGAGCTTCGACTATATCAGCTAGTCTATGGATTTGGGATGGCTCATCTCCCAACTCTGGTTCTCCCAATGGAAGGGGCACAGTGGACACTACGTGGCTCGACTGAAGGGATTTTTGTACCAACTTCTCTTTACATTATATTTTATCTAAAAAACTACTCAGATGAGGCTACAACCTCCATTTGTTCAGCACCAACTAAAAAATAGCTCTTACTACTTGAATGAAAACTTCAACTTGCAATGAGTCTGTCAGTCTCCCTAGCTCCTCCCTTCCTCCCTTATGTTCAAGTACCAACCTATGGACTTTAAGCAATCACAATCTCATTCAAGGTAATCATAAAAAAAAAAATCACTGTCAAAATTCATTCAATACCGTCTCTGTTTATTCTCTGATTAATTTAAGCCTACAACTCTGTCTTGAAAATCATCTCTGTCAAAAAACTAGTTTGTAATTCAATTCTAGTCTGTAATACAATTTTGTTTTTGAATACTCTATAACTCAATATTTGAACTTCATGAACATACTTATACATAATGATTTCAACGAACTCTGCAATTTTTGAAGACAAAACCTTTAACACTTATATAATCATTGCATACCTTTTAATATCCTCTGTATTTAATTTACCCTCAATGTTATAATCAATTCTGCACAAATGCCATCTTTGCATCTCTTCCTCAATATTCTCTTCTTTCATTACCTCTATGTGTCTTAATCAATTCTACATAAATTGCATCTTTTCCTCTCTTCCTCAATCTTCTCTTCTTTCATTGCCTCTGTGTATCTTTCATTCTATTCATTTTCAATTACATAAATACCATGCATTTTCTCCTTAATATCAAAGAGTTATAGCTTCCACTTCAATATCTTTCTTTTCCACACTAAATCCTTCATGTGTAGCATGTTATATATACAAAGACAGTTTGAATCCCCTTCAAATATTATTTTTAATCTTTGTAACTAATTATAACTAGACAAACTACCCTTGGATTGAATGATCTACTCTGTTAACACGCAATGCACAGCTACCCTTTGATCAGATTCGTCAAAGCATCTTCATCATTGAATTATAACTGTTGGAGTCTGTTAACTTAATCCCTTAGGTGCTTCGTTTAATTCTTTTATACAACACAAAACCTTTTCCTTATGCTATGTAATCCCTCATCGCGCTGAGAAAAAATAGATCTCCTGTATGACATAGTTGAATTCTGATGCATTCTTAGAGAAACACATATCTAAGTGGTCACATCCATTGGAATCCTGAAGTTTTGTTTTGAGTGTGCTATTCGTGGTGATAATAGTTTGGCATATGTATGCATAGGCAGTTTGGCATATGTGTGCGCAAATTTTGGTGATGTGCCATTTGTGGTCAAAACAATTTGGTTATAGTTTTTCTTAGTTTTCCATCAATGACAATAAAAATGTGTTAACAAAATCTCTGCAATGACAACTATACATGCCATAAACAACAATGTCGAAAGACTACATAATGTAGCTCTACAATGATAACTATACTTTCCATAAACAACAATTCTGACAGACTCCATAATGATAACAAATGCTCTGTTCAAAATGCTCTTTTTATACATTTGTATGATGCCAATGCTCTGTACAAAATGATTTGTTTATACACTTGTCAAACTCCTCCACAATGCTAACAAAATGGTCTGTTTCTATTCAAAATGATCTGTTTATACACTTGTATGTTTCCAATAAAACATTGAACAATAATGCCAACAAACTTCCCCTTTGGCATTGATGGAAAACTTAACTTTTTCTTTGCGTTGTTCTCCCCCTTTTGTCATCTATGGAAAAGGAGCCATTAAACTCGCCTTGTTTGAGATAAAATAATATCTCTGTCAACATCAACAAGTCATGAACCTTTGTGAATCAATAGTATCAAATATTTTAAATTCCTGTCAATTTTGTCTATAATGCACTGATAAGAAAGAAGATTATAAACAAGAAGTCTATGCAAAGATGTTTTTGTCCCTCAATGAATTGATCATTTAAACCAGAATTTCTTTCAACTTTCTTTATGCTGCTAAAGTTTAATGTTTTGGCGCTGATATGTTGCTCCTTTTGACCAAAGAGACTAAGAATATATATATATATATATATATATATATATATATATATATATATATATCTTATTTGGCAACATCTCCCCCTTAAACAATAGCCCCGAATAAACAATTGCCAACAATACATAATTTGTATTATGACCGCTTATAGTTTGATATAAAATCATCTTACAAAGAACAGACTCCCAACTGATCTCAAAGACTTTGAAATTTTATTTTGGGTAAATTTTGAGTAAATATATCAAAAATTTGATCTTTTGTTCCAATGTATTCTATTTTAATAACTTTGTTCATAACTTGATCTCTAAGAAAATGAAACTTAATAAAAATGTGTTTTGTTTTTGAATTCATAATAGGATTTTTGGAAATACTCATAGCACTAGTATTATCACAATAAATAGGAATAGGAGTATTATAATGAATGTGTATATTTTCCAACATTTGTTTCATTTATATAACCTGTGTACCACAATTTGCAGCTGCTATATATTCTGCTTCAGCAGTAGATAGAGACATTGTTTATTGCTTCTTGCTTGACCAACTCACAAGACATCCACAAAGAAAAAATGTTGCTCCACTAGTACTCTTCCTATCATCAACACACCCTGCCCAATCAGCATCAATGAAAGCATGTAAGTCAAGATGATTACCTATTGGATACCACAAACCAAACTCTGTTGTCCCCTTAAGATATCTGAAAATTCTTTTTACTGCAAGTAGATGAGAAACTTTAAGAGATGCCTGAAATATTCCAACCTAACAAACTGCATGCATAATATCAAGCCTTGTAGTTGTATCATATAAAAGACTTCCAATCATAGATCTGTACATTATTTTCTCAACTTCTTCTGAGTCATCAAATTTACTTAATTTATAGCTAGTAACCATAGGAGTGCCAACTGGTTTACCATCATGCATCTGAAACTTCTTAAGCATTTCATGAATATACTTTGTTTGAGTAATGAAAATACCCTTATCAGATTGATTACTTTGCAAGACTAATAAAAACTTCATTTTACCAAGCATAGACATTTTAAACTCATTTTGCATACATTCAACAAACTGTTTGCTAAGGTTCTCATCATCACTTCCAAAATTAATGTCATCTACATAAATTTCTACAATGAACAAGCTATAATTTTATTCTTTGATATAGAGATTAGTGTCAGTGTCACCTTTCCTATATCCTTGTTTCCTTAAGTAGTTATCAAGCCTGGAATACCAAGCCCTTAGTGCTTGTTTTAGTCCATATAAATCCTTTTTCAACCTATAGACATATTGTTCTGCTTCTTGTACCTGAAAACCATCTAGTTGTTCCATGTATACCTCTTCTTCTAGATCACCATTCAAAAATGCATATTTTACATCCATTTGATAAACTTTAATGTTCGTAGAACTAGTATAGGCTAAAACAACCTAATAGATTCCACTCTCACAACAGAAGAAAAAGTTTCTCCATAACCAATTCCTTCTACTTGTGCATACCCTTTACAAACCAATCTATCTTTATTTCTTGTTACTTTTCCAGCTTAATCCATCTTATTTTTGAAAACCCATTTAGCCCCACTAACATTCTTGTTCAATGGTCTAGAAACCAATTCCCATGTTTTATTCTTTTCAATTTGATTAATCTCTTATTTCAATGCTTTCATCTAGTATTCATATTTAATTGCTTCTTCAATATTTTTGTGTTCAATCAAAGGAAGTAGTGATACTTGTTCATGAGTTGAAGTGGATTCTTGCCTTCTACTTCTTGTTCCAATACTTGAATTTATGTCACTAATGATTTGTTCTTCAAGATGATTTTTGTGTATTCTTTTGCTTGGAGTCCTAGATGGAGTTATTCTTTTGAATGGAGTTGTGCCCTGTATTGATGTAGGAATTAACTGTTCATTATCATCAGTCTTAGTTTCTTCTGTTTCACTTACATATTTATCCATCTTATGTTTGTCATATATTTCATGTATTTGTTGATCCTTTTGTTTATATTTGGACTTCAAAAATGAGGAGACATCAAACTTTACATCTATAGATTCAACAATATTTCTTAATCTGAAATTATAACATTTATAAGCCTTTTTTGAACATGAATATCCAACCAATATGCCTTCATCAGTTCTAGAGTCTAATTTTCCCAGATTTTTATCAATTCTTTTAATGTAACACTTACTCCCAAAAATACTAAAATGTTTTATGTTTGTTAGTATTCCTTTCCATAATTGATAGGGTGTCTTATCAGTATTATTTCTTAGCAAACTTCTATTCAAGATGTGTACAACGGTGTGAACAGCTTGAGGCCAAAACATGTCATTCAATCTAGACTCATTTAACATTGTTCTTTCCATTTCCATAACAATTATGTTTTTTCTTTCAACAACACCATTTTGCTGAGGTGTTTCTATAATAGAGAAATGTCTTTTAATTCCATTTTCATCACAATAATGATTAAATTCATTTGACACAAACTCTCCTCCATTGTCCAACCTTAAGCACTTAATCTTCATATCAATTTCATTTTCAGTCAATTCTTTGAAAACTTGAAAACAGTTAAATGTTTCAGACTTCTTTTTCAATAAAAACAACCAAGTCATTCGAGTAAAATCATCCAAAAATAATAGATAGTATCTTTTACCATTTAGACATGTTGTCCTCATAGGTCCACATACATCAACATGTATTATTTCCAAAGGTTTTTTTGTAGAATATTCCTTTGTTTGAAACTCGACTCTATTTTGTTTACCATGTTGACATTGTTTACAAATAGAGTTGGAAAGATTCTTTATGATAGGTAAGTTCCTTATTGCCTCCTTTTTATTTAACTGAATCAGATTGTCAAAGTTAATATGTCCAAGTCTTTTATGTTATAACCCTATTTCATCTTCATGTACAATATAGCAATTTTCATCCTTCTCATCTAAAATGTATATATTAGTTGATGTCCTTGTAGCTATTCCAACTAACTAATTTGTTTTAACATCCCTGATAGACATTGTTAAGAGTCAAATATCATATGATGCCCTTTACCACATGTTTGAATTACACTCAACAAGTTATGTTCCATATTTTCAACCAGTAAAACATTTTCAGCCATTATGTCTTTGTTCAAACAAACCGTGCCTCTTCCAACTATTCGAGCTGATTGATCATTACCAAATGTGACTGAACCTACTTTTATTTCATCTAAAGAATCAAAGATTTGTTTTCTGTCTGTCATATGTTTTGAGCATCCACTTTCCACACACCACTTAACTTTATGATCAGCTTGTAAAGCAAGTTTGCACTCTTCAATTTCTAAATGGTCATTCTTCCTTTTCCAATAACTAGTTTTCTTATTTGTGTATTGCTTTATAACAGATTTTTGAAAATTAATTGGACAATTTCTTGAAATATGTCCAAAGTTATTACACCTATAGAATTCAACTTCAAATTTCAAAGAATCAAATCTGTTATGTGAGTTGTTCACATTGTTCTGAATAGATTTATCATGTCTTCTTTCATATTCAAATCTACATATGCAATGATTGTTATGTGCACTTATATTTCTTGAAAAAACAGTACAGAAAGTTGCTTTGTGTCCATACTTATAACAAAAGAAACAGTAACCTTCAAACATGTTTTGATGTCTACCATAACTTTTTATATGCATTGTTGAAGTCTGATTATCTTCTTTCTTTTCTGATTCATTTATCTTGTAGGTGTTTTTCTCATTTGTATGCTTTTTCCCTGCTTTTTCAAAACTTGAACTAGAGCTTGTATTAGTAACTTCAGACTTATACCCAATTCTAGTCTTATCCTAAGTTGATCTTTGACTATAGATAATTTGATCCAATACTTGAGAACTATGATTCATGTTAGTTTATTGTACTTTCTTTCTTAATAAAACTACTTCAAGTTTTAAACCTTCATTTTCCTTATCCTTCTCTGCAAGTACACGATTTAGAGCTTCTTCATTCACTCTAGCTTCTTCTATTTTGAATTTTAAGTCAACTAACATGATCTCAGTGCTTTCAATTAATTTTTTTGACTTCTATAATTCTTGATCTAAACTCTCAATATCTCTTTTAAATTGTTTGCATTCTCTTCTTACTTTCTTTAATTCAGACAAAGCACTTACAAGTTCAGCTTCTAGGTCAACTTCACCTTCTTCTTCTTCTTCTTCAATAAGTTCATCATTCTTATTTTCCATAGCCATAAAAATTCTTATATATGTACTTTCATCACTTTCATCTATATCTGAGGACTCACTATTATTTTTGATGAATAGAATTTTCTTTTTATAAAAATTTCTTTGAAATGGATTATTATACAATTTCTTATATTGATCCAGATTCAGATCCAAGATACTGATAGCGCTAAAAAAGGCTCAAAAATGAAAGTTCTCAGAATTGGATGAAACCAATTCCGTTGTGATCGAATCCTCACTATGATTCCAACCATATATTTACTTTCTCAAACGGATGATGTATGTGAGAGTTATCGCACTCTGGCCATTTTCCCAAAAAGCTAAAAGGTCAATAGTCAAACTGGCAAAAAATTCAATGCTGACATCAGCATGATGTCAACATGCTGATGTAGCATAGAGACATGTGGCAGCACAGCAGCAGGTTGACTGGGCAGATGACAGATCCAATCAGATGTGGACAAGTGGCGCATTCTCGGCAAGTTAATTGGTGCCACGTGGCATCCCATCATTTGGTGGTTGATCAAAAGTATTTTAGAGCTCACAAGTTTCGAACTCGTGACCTATTGTAAGAGGCAATTGCCTTGGGAAAGTTCCTTTACCAATGCACCAATGGTATTGTTTGTTATATCAAGCTAGATTAAAATTATTTAAATTGCAATGTATTTATATGTGGGTGGAAAAGGGCTAGGGCTAAGCCCCAGCCCATGCCTATCTTATGATGTATGACCACGATGAAAAAGAGGTGCGGACCTATGTATAACCACCCAGGCATGAGTTTCCAGCACCCTCCATCTTATGAATTGGGGGTTATCCCCATAGTTGCACGAGGTGGTATATCCTTAGCCCACAGGTCCCATGGAATGCACCATATATCCAGGTGCTAGCATGGTTTAAGGGCCAGCGCTTAGCCCTTTAGGCTAGTGCTTGGCCAATTTTTGTTGCCATATGACCAATAATAGGGGGCACGTGCCCATTTTGGGGGATTTAGCCCAAATTTATATGCAAAGTGGGTTTTTTACCCTATGTATTGGATTTTTATTGATTTGTAGGCCTGTTAATGGAGGATTTGGCCATCATTGGGAGATATTGGGCTTTTTTTTATCCTAGATTTTGGGAGGAAGTTGGGGAATGATAACCAACTTCATATCTATAAAAAACAGGATTGTTTGAGGCCATGGGGGACATTCATAGCAGATTTACATTGAAGGGAAGCCAATCCAAAGCGATTTTTATGCAGGGAAGCTGTTGAGGAGCAGACGCTTGTGACCCATTTATGGGAGCCCCAGACATCCGTTTTGAGTGTCATTTCTTTCATTGCGTTCTAGAGATCTGGAAGAAAAAGACCAGATCGGTATTGTATCCCTATGGCACTGTTGCAATGTATTTTTGAGCTTTGAAAAGAAATAAAGAAGCCTCCCCCGCTAAGACAAAGGCCCGAAGACGTAGGCAATTTTGTGCCGAACTCTGTTATCACTTCTCTTGTTATGGTTTGTTGTTCTTATTGCTTATGTTCAGTTCTGTATATGATTTTATGGTTGTGATATAATTATCTTCTCTTCATCCTCTTTCATTAGCTTCTTAAATGGTTATTAAATGCATGTGGAAATAAATCAACCACAGTCATTAAAAGATCTTTTCAGATCATATATTCTTTGGTTTTTTTGTTACTTTCTTGTTCTCCATTAGAATGTTTATTGAAAGGACACTTAGAAGAAAAATTCTCTATTCTACCACAATTAAAGCACTTGAGAGGAAGGTTACCTTTGTACTTATCGGTACCTCTTTTTAGATTTTTGACAAAGTTATCTTCTTCCATGTCTTCTTCTAAATCCTCATGATTAGTGGTTGATGCTTCAACCTTTTTCTTGTCCTTCTTTGCTACCTTGAAATTTTTTTCCTTATTGGAAGGATTCTCATTAGATGTCCCCATCTCATATGTTGTTAGTATTCCTTGCAACTCATCCATTAGTAAAGTAGCAATATCAGTTCTTTCTTCTAAAGAAATATTTTGGGATCAAATCTTGCAGGTAAAGATGTAAGCACTTTTTGCACAATAATAACATTTTCAACTATTTCTCCTAAACCTCTCATAGTATTGACTACTTCATCAATACATAATAAATAGGTAGCTATATCTTCAGATTCTTCCATCTTTAAACTTTCAAATTGACTTCTATATGATTGTAATTTATCATTTTAGCATCTCCTTCATATACCTTCTCCAGTTTGTCCCGTAATTCTCTTGTTGATTCACAATGCATTACCTTAACAAATTTTGAACCTGCCAATCCTCCAATTATTGCATACATAGATTTGGAATTACTTTCATAGAGTTTATTCCCCGCAACATATGTTGGAACTATTGTTGGAGTCTTATATTCATTCAACACAACTTGCCAAACATCTACTCCTTGAGACTCCAAAAATAACTTCATCCTAATACTCCAAAAATCATAATTATGTCCATCAAACAGAGGTAATCCAAGTTTAGTAAAATCATATTTCTTATCCATTATTAAAGATCAGACTTCCAGTGATTAAACTGAATCTTGAAGTAACCTTGCCTCTGATATCAATTGTTGGACAAGACAAACTAACTAAGAGGGGGGGGTGAATCAGTTAGTCACAAATTTTATTGATTTTAATTCTTCTAACACAATCTTCTTTTTGACTTATAAATAACTTATCTCAGCAAGTATATAAGAATAAACAATTAGGCATATCAAATAGACACTGACACAATAATTTCATGAGGAAACCCATAAAGGGAAAAACCTCTTCTTCTTCTTTTAAATGTAAGGAAAGCACAAACTTCTCTTTACATTATATTTTATCTTAACAAATTCTCAGATGAGGCTACAAACTCCATTTGTTCAGCACCAACTGAAAAACAAATCCTACTGCTTGAATGCATGCTTCAACTTGCAATGAGTCTGTCAGTCTCCCTATATCCGTCCTTCCTCCCTTATGTTTAAGTACCAACCTCTAGACTTTAAGAAATCACAATCTCATTCAAAGTAATCATAAAAAAACAATTCATTATCAAAATACATTCAATACCATATCTGTTTATTCTCTGATTAATTTAAGCCTGCAACTCTATCTTGAAAATCATTTCTGTCAAAAAACTAGTCTGTAATTCAATTCTACTCTGTAATACAATTCTATTTTTGAAGACTCTGTAACTCAATATTTGAACTTCATGAACATACTTATAAATAATGATTTTAATAAACTCTTCAATTTTTTAAGACAAAACCTTTGACACTTATATAATCATTCCATACCTCTGAATATCCTCTGTATTTAATTTGCCCTCAATGTTATAATCAATTCTACACAAATTCTATCTTTGCATCTCTTCCTCGATATTCTCTACTTTCATTGCCTTTGTGTATCTTAATCAATTCTACACAAATTCCATCTTTGCCTCTCTTCCTCAATATTCTCTGATTTCATTGCCTCTGTGTATCTTTCATTCTATTTGTTTTCTATTACAGAAATACCATGTGTTTTCTCCTTAATATCAGAGAGTTACAACTTCCACTTCAATATCTTTCTTTTTCACACTAAATCTTTCATGTCAAGCATGCTATATATACAAAGACAGTTCGAATCCCCTTCAAATATTAATTTTAACCTTTGTAACTGATTATAACTATACAAACTGCCCTTGGATTGAATGATCTACTTTGTTAACATAGAATGCACAGCTACCCTTTGATCAGATTCATCAAAGAATCTTCATCATTGAATTATAACTGTTAGATTTTGTTAACATAATCCCTTAGGCGCTTCATTTCATTCCTTTATACAGAACAAAACCTCGTCCTTAGGCTATGTAAGCCCTCATAGCACTGAGAAAAAAGAGATTTGATGTATGACATAGTTGAATTCCGATGCATTCTCAGAGCAACACGTATCTAAGTGGTCACATCCATTGGAATCCTGGAGTTTTGTTTTGAGTGTGTTATTTGTGGTGATAATAGTTTGGCATATGTATACATAGGCAGTTTGGCATATGTATGCACCAATTTTGGTGATGTGTCATTTTTGGTAAAAAAAGTTTGGTTATAGTTTTTCTTAGTTTTCCATCAATGACGATAACAATGCATTAACAAAATCTCTCCAGTGACAACTATACCTGCCATAAACAACAATGCCAATAGACTCCATAATGCATCTCTACAATGATAACTATACCTGCCATAAACAACAATGCTGACAGACTCCATAATTCTAACAAATGATTTGTTCAAAATGCTCTGTTTATACATTTGTATGTTGCTAATGCTCTGTTTAAAATGCTATGTTTATACACTTGTCAAACTCCTCCACAATTCTAACAAAATGGTCTGTGTCTGTTCAAAATGATTTATTATACACTTGTATGTTGCCAATAAAAATATGAACAATAATGCCAATAGTGACCTGCGTAGGTCAGTTCTTCCTTACTAACTTTCCATCTATCAGTTGAAATGCTAGGCGCATTGTGCCACTCTCGATGGAAGTTACCTTGTAGCCTCTCATTCCCTTCTCAACATTGCCATATGTATCCTTTATCTTCTGTTCCAGTGCGCGATCTGTGGCTTTTCCTGGATAAAACTCATGTGGGTCGGGTCCTTTCATACTCAGTCCTATGATCCTGTGGATCAACATTGGTTCAACTGTAATACAACGATCTAGCCATAAGTAGCCACCATGGTAACACGACAGTAGCAGCTTGACACATGCGTTGACTTCCTGGTGTCTTATGAAGTGTGGGATCTTCATGACATTCAGCAGGGTGGACTACGCAAGGTTCATCGTCCACGGATGGATAATTATCTTTGAATTCTTCCCCTTCGTTCTAGTTACGTACTTGTACAGGATGAGGATACCATAGATCTTGTGATCTCTAAGGTTGAAGTCGTTGAACTTCAATGATGTGATCTTATCCTGCTCTGCTCGAACTACATGTATCCCTTTTGGGAGGTACACAGTGACCATGGTGTACTTGAAATCTCTTGGCACACTATCACAGTGCACCGTGCTAGCCAGAGGCGAGATGTAATAGGGAAATATGGTTGGAATTAGCTTCACATTTTCTAGGTCATATTTGTGCTTGGTTCTCTTTTCCACTGATGGTCGGGATAATTCAGCTACGTGAGTAGTAGACAGAAAGGCTTGTAGTCCTCTCATTGATGACACTTGTATACTTACAAACATCAACATTACTATTTCAGTCATGAGGTCGATGATAACTTCTTTAAAAACTTTCTCTGTAGTGCTGAAATCATCCGACATACACGCTCAGTGTGACATCCCCAAAAACAAAGTATTTTTGAATTTGCAATTTCTTAGGAAAATTATTTTGTTTTTGGTAAATTCAAAATTGGAAAATTTTTCCCATTTATGGAAATTCCGAATTCTGAATTTGGTTAATTGTAATTAATAATTATGACTGTTGAGCAGAGATTTGATTTGACCCAACTAACTACTTGATTGTGACACTTGTATGAAAACAAAATATTTTATAATTATTGCAGGAAGACAAATGGAACAGCCGTGTTGAAATCAGCTGACCGTGACTCCATGATTGGGGAACATGTTGGAACTACCTCAAGGTTGATTGTTACAAGTAGAAAATCAGGAATTTAGCCATTGGAAGCCCCTGAAAATCAGGGATTTGGAAAGCTGCAAAAATTCCCAAGAGGGAAAAAGACCTAGACATTTTTGGTTTTGAGATATGGAATATGTGAGGAGGCATGACGATGCCTAGTATGTTGGGGAAATATCACTGTTTTGCTTGTTGTTATGAACACTACTTGCTCAGTGTGAGGCAAGGAGAATATTTTTGGAGTGGAACGACATTGCTGAGGAGGAGTTCTGAGTTAGCCCTCATGGATTCATGATCAGGCTAGGGGGTCAATAGGACAAGTTTGGCTACCCTGTTATAAGGTTGGGAGGAACGTGGTTTCTCCTTTTGTTTTTCAGTGAACCAGTTCAGATATGTTCCTCTACCTTTCTTTTAGTTATAGATGTCCATTTATGCTAGAATAATGATCAGAGTACATGTATACGTTGTTGGGTGAACTATTTCTATTGAAATTATTTCCAACTCAAGAATCATTATATTGATTAAAGAGGGTATTTATATAGATATATCTAGTATCATCACTGTGTGAATTCTTACTATGAATTAGATTACAAATGGATGGAACACAAAATAAATAGATCCCTACCAGACTTAAATATATGCTCAAATAAGTTTACTTATTATATTTATGTAACTGTTAATAAATCGAATTATGGATGGATGGTAATAGACATAGGTTAAACCTCTACCAAGTTTAAATTTATACTTGAAATAAGTCTACCTGTGTATAGTTATAAACACATAATAACGATGAATGAAATTGGAAAGCGTGAATACAACAACATACTTACAGTAGAACCAAGCCCTTCATGCTCACATAATTATGATACTAGGATTTAAAGACTTTATAAAATACTTCTATACTACCATGCGTGGAAATTTTAAAGGAAACGACTGTATAATTAGTAATAAGGAAATTCTGGAAAGATAGACATAATATTCTAGAAAATGAATCGAGATCTGTAAAATAAACCAGTTTGGAAATTGAAAAATATATGACGAACTCATAAAATAGAAGTGTGAAGCTCATTTATTTTTTATAAATATTCACAACTGGATAAATTCAATATATAATGATTGTATTACTTCTTAAGAAAAGAATGGTTGTCTAGATATTACAAAGAACCATAACATTGTATAGTTGGGAGTGAAATTCGCTACTCTAGCTTTTCTGACTTCGTAGGAAAAGAGGAAAAGAAATGATCGGGGATTTAACCCCTTTACAGTTATTTTACAAGTGCATCCAGGCACAATATTTGTGTTCTTTTCCAAGTATTGAAGTGTCAACATAAAACTAGGGTTTAACCCTTAATCAACCGATACAGGAAATCGATGCAAAGAGAACTTTACTTAATAACGATAAAATTTGTGATAGAATCATGACCTCCTTTTTTCTAGAATCTGTAGAGTTGAGTCTGAGAGATGATGGGATCGGAACCTGAATACCTTTTTCACCAAAGGAAAGGGTGGGTATCCAAAAATTACGCAGACTGAAGGTCTGCAAAAAGGATAACCTGTAATTATTAGATTTTTATATGAAGAAAAGGTAAGGAAAAACATCAACGAGATGATAACTATTAACAAACAAATTTTCTTTCCCAAGAGATACTCATCTTTTGGCATGTAGGCTCGTATCTTTTCCTTATATCTTGTTAGCTGGAGAGACGTTCAGGTCGAGGGAGGATGGTGTAGTAACTCTCTGATGGGTACCTCACATCAACAAGGCCTATCATTAGTGAATTATAACCAATCTTAAAACGAACAAAATGAACAAGAAGAAAACATTCTTTTTACAAGAGTCAATGAATCTAAATAAAATGAATTAGTCGATAGGACTAGTCTTTATTTAACATACATATGGTATAATTCATGATGTATGCAGACCTACTATAAACCTTACACACTGAACTGATACTATACCTAACGGTCGAATTTAAACCCTTCCATAATCAAATTTTATAAAGTAGTGATAGTGCAGTAGTCAGTACAAATATTACATAACCAGACCTCGAGAGGTCTCTTTTAAACATATAGTATTCTAAACATAAGAAAATCAAGGTTCAAATATCATTCAGCAAAAGTAAACAGTCTTTCCAATATAAACACAGAACTATCAACTCAAAGTGTCATATATTGTAAGGTATATTTCTATGAATTATATGAGAGCACTTTAGACAAATTTCTTTATTATACCCAAACAAGAATGCTTTTATGCTTAAAGAAAATTCCCTATGCAAGAACCAGTTAAGAGTCAAAGTAAGAGCACTGACGGGTGGACTTGCCCCTTCATGAAGAGAAAAAACAAGAAGCAATATAGGGTATTACACACAGAGCTGCAATCAAATCTACAAAACTTCTTAAGTATTCAATACTAAACCTCGATGCACAACTACCGGGTAAGAGCGAGAAATAATATTGATATTAATACATAAGGAAACCCTAAGTTTCCTTCTTCCCAGGAGACTAAACTAGCATAATCCTCTGAAAACGGAGCAAGGATATGGAGCACCAAGACATCAGAAATATTAAAATGGGAAACAAGGAACATTTCAACTTTTAATAGAAGCAATAATAACCCCGAAGAATTTCCAAGTAATATTGATGAATGGAGGATTTAAATAGAAGTTATAACAAGAAATACAGAATGAAGAAATAATTTCACTGTAGTGGACTCCGCTCTCCTACTTAAACATAATAGCCTTGAAAACTTACCAGGAAGGCGGTTAATGCCAACTTTTCCATTGAGAAATGACCTCCATGGTGATATCCCTCCCACACTGAGGGAGAAACATACAAAGTCATTTTGGACCAGGAAAAAACTCGCCTAACAGGGAAACAACACATAGAGCCTTTCGTAGTTCACAATGACAAGGAGTAAACTTGCCTAACCCTAAGGGGGAAAACTTCAAACTGCACAAAGTAAATGTTGAAGGTATAAGTTTCGTGGACCCATGTGCTAGGGCAGAGTTGGCATGACAATATTAAAGGAGGGTTTGAGTGAAAGGGCCATCGGAATTTGCATGACAGAAGCCCCATTAATCACAGGAGAAGAACCTTAACTCCCTCTGACAAGTACGCATCCTACCCTTAATAACAGCATTGCAAAATTAGTGACAGTCATATCGAGAAATGACTAGTAAAGGCTAGTTAGGTGCAAACTTCTTCATCTCCATTAGACTACCATCGTCATTTTGTTTTGATAAGTTTAAGATGAGTTAACACTTAGCTGAACAAGGTTTTGCATGGGATTTTTCCTTACCTAAACCCTTTTTATCACAATCACTAGAAGAACTACAATTACGAAGGAATTCACAATGATTTTTTTTTTAAATGACTCGGATATTGTCAAATGGTAGTACTAACCTATGATATGTTATGTATTCTATACTAAGGGTATAATTGTTGATTAAGGTTGGTTTTCATTGATGTCAACCCTTGAAGAAATCCCCGCAGCACAAAGGTTTGGGTAATGGACCCAATATTGTTTTATGTAAAGATGATTCATTATTTTTTTGTCATGGTTGATAAGAAGTAAAGATGGATGAAATCCAAAGTGGTCCCCTTATGGTGAGATCCCTCACGGGAAGAC
This sequence comes from Picea mariana, assembly GCA_032191745.1. Lineage (NCBI taxonomy): Eukaryota > Viridiplantae > Streptophyta > Pinopsida > Pinales > Pinaceae > Picea > Picea mariana. The sequence goes on along the minus strand of JASDQU010819083.1, from coordinate 16,628 downwards.
GCTTTGTGGAGTAAGAAAACCCATGCTTAGTTGTGGAATAATGAGATCCTAGATGGATAAAGGCATGAGTTATGATATATTTTCAGATAATACTATTATATATGGATATTACATGTCATTTCATTTCTGTTGGTATGAGGAATGTCACATAACTCCTCACAGTTTGAGAGTTATGGCCTTACGAAGTTGGAGGACCCTCATATGTCATCTAGAAGCCCCAAAATGTCAAAGTAGTCAAAGTGGTTTAAGAGATTTTAAAAGGTAAATAATGAAGTAAAGTAATGAGTGTATTATAATTCAAAGTGAATACAAAATAAATTATTTCAATAATAAATTTAATGGAGAAATTAGAAGTGGGTTAACCCTAAAATAAGGAAAGTTGGGCCAAGTGACCTAGAAGATTTTTTTAAGGAAGCTACTTGGAGAGTATAAATAAGAGGAAAGGCTCTCTCATTTTAATCGCACTTGAGAATATTGAATATCTATAGGTTTCTGAGGTAACAAAGGATATCTAAGACAAAATTATAAGGGAAGGTGAAGAAAAGAAGGTCGAAATGCAAGGAAGGATAAATTATTTTGATGGTGCTTTCTAAGGTATGTTATTTACAGGCCATCTCACGATTTTCGCTATAAATTTTTATATATAATGATTCAGACCATGAAATTTCTATGCCATTGAGAAAACATATCCAAGTATCTATGGTAAAAAATCCATGTTGTGGGTCATTGTACTTTTGGATTTACACTCTGTGGAAAATAGGGTTTGTGGCTAGTCCTGAAATTAGTCAAAAACAGGCGTTTCGGGTGAAAACATCATAACTTCTTCATAACATATCCAAATTTAGTGAAACAAAATGTGTTGGTTAGGTTATAGTCTGTAGTATGTTTTTTAATAGTTTAAAATCAATTCAACAAACATTCAGTGTGGGGTACGCTCTACATGATCTCTCTCTAGAATAAGCCAAGATTTAGCAAGGTATGCCATTTTTGCTATAAATCCTTTTATGAGAGGTTCCAATTAGTAACACCTGAAGGAATTTCATAAAACACACTGAAGAACATTGTGTATCATTTTTCGATATTTATACATTATAGGTACAAAGTTATGATTACTTCAAGTTAGGGTTGTTGACTAATCCAAAACTAGGCATGTGAGACTAAAGAAACGTTTGATGAAAATGATAGTCTCTTGTTGTTGAAGTTAAGGAAGGTTTGCAGGAATTTGATCATATACACCAGGTCTATTACAGAGCTACAAGTCATATTTGGATCATGAAATTGATGAGGGATTTTGGTTAAGGTACATGTTGAGTACATGGTTGAGACAAGTAGTTGATGAGTTGGCACATACATGAGGTGTATAGTTGATGATGTTGGTACATATTGATGAGTCATAGTTTATGATTATTTGAAAAATGATTGGTACATACTTGGTACATCGTTGGATGCACTCTTTTATGGTACAGGTTGATTATAGGTTATTTGGTATAGGTTGGTGGATGGTTGATACACTTGTGTATGGTACAGGTTGATTACAAGTTGAGGTACATGTTGATGCATGGTTGATGAATGGTTCAGATTTATTGGTACAGTTTTACAACGGTATATCTCATAGTGACAGGTTGACATTGATTCCATCATTTTACCTCTACTTCAGGGTGGCAGGACGGGGCAAGGACAGGTGGTTGTATCCACCTTTCAGTTGTAGCCGAATAACATAGGGGGTTGTCGCCTCCTTCTGGTTGTAGCCAGAGAATTGGGGAGTTGGAGATTCCCTCGGGTTGTAGCCTGAGAAACTAGGGTTTGGATCCTCCTTCTAGTTGCAGCTGGAAAACAAAGGAAGTTGGTGCTTCCAATGAATGTAATTCTTCAAGACATATAAGAAAAATAATTTAGTGGTTTTCTCCTGATTTGGGTTTCCACGTAAAACACTGGTGTAATGTGTATGTG